>JAJMSP010000181.1:0-78893 GCA_030558495.1 Pichia insulana
ATCAATTTTATTTTTGTTCTTCTCAGCTAACCATGGAAGTTCCTCTTTGATAAGATAGTTTTCGGTATAGCCAACTCTATCACCTAATTCTTCATTAATAGACTCTTTCCATCGTTTAGGTTTCATCTCTTCTTGTAACATTGCCCATCTTGTGAGTACAATAAAATCTCGATCTATCAGCAAGTCCCTTTCTTGATTGTCCTCTGGTAAATTACCACGTATCAAATTTTCAAAGATAAAGTTCCCCAAATTGATATAGGTTTGCATAACATTTGATTTATCACCTAATTTTTCGTACATTTCAGCTATTTTCAAAACGATTCCAGTATACTTCAAACTTAGTTGACTTACATCACCTTCTTCCTTTATCGTTCTAAGAGCGTCCTGATAATGTTTCAAAGCTTTCAAAAAGTCTTCTTTCCCATCTCTTTCTTCCCACAATCCCTTTCTCAAGTCTCTGCTCACATTTGTAGAATATGGGTTCCATGGCTGCCAGTAATACATTAGTATAGAACCGCCAATGAATGACATAAAACCTATTTGTAAATACTTTGCAATCCGATCATTCCGTCGTCTCTTTTTATCTTCTTCTTGATATTGTTTTGCAACTCTTTCACTTGGTGGAATATACTTAGAGACCAGTCTAACTTGATAACGTCTGGTCAGTTTCAACTTTGTTAAAGGATAGTTGGTGCGCATACCAGTTGTTTGTTATACCTCTTAAATATTATAAGGTATAGGATGATTCCAATAAACCAGATGTGATTTGGTCAATGATTGACACGAACGGTTTTAAAAGCCTTGATTGGGCTAAACGTAAATAGCTTTAATTTTGGGATGCGCATCGAGATCTTCAGCTTTGACCTTAATTTCCTTTTACAATCTAATGGAATCGATCAGAGAACAACAAACCACTCTTGTGGAAGAATTTAAGAGGCACCGTAGGTCACCAGACGAGTCTAAGGCTTTGTTAAAGAAATTCTCCAAAGTATTATCTCAATCATTTGATCCACTATCCAAGGCAATCAAAGATGATTTCAACAAACCACAACTTGAGTTTCTTGTAGCTGAATTCGGTCAAGCTATTTCGGAAACAAATCATATAGTTGCAAATCTTGATACATTCTTAAAGTCAGAGGGCAGCTCATCCGTTCCTATCTCATTTGCTTCACTTTCTTACGAAATAGAAAAGATTGCTTTAGGTACTGTTTTGATCATCTCTCCTTTCAATTACCCATTGATTCTTGCATTATCACCTCTAGTTGGTGCTATTGCGGGTGGAAATAACGTAGTGCTTAAGTTACCTTACGACCAATTACCAAGCTTCTGTAATGCCTTGACCACTATTTTAGAGTCTGTTTTTCCTCCAAATGTTCTTCAAGTGGTTAATGGAGGTGTCCCAGAAGCTCAATTTCTTTTGAATGAATGCAAGTTTGACAAAATATTCTTTACAGGATCTACTAATGTTGGAAAAGAGGTCTATAAGGCTGCAAGTAAGAATTTGACTCCTGTGGTTTTGGAACTGGGAGGTAAATCACCTGTTTTTATCACCAACAATGTAGATCTAAAATCCATTGATACTTTGATGGATAGATTATTGTGGGGTAAATTCTCTAACGCTGGGCAAACATGTGTTGCCCCAGATTACCTTCTTATTGAATCATCAGTGTACGATAAAGTCATGAAGAGTCTCATTAAAAGATTTGAAGCATTTCTATCTTTGGATGAAAATTCAGACTTTTCACACATTGTAAACAACAGAGGCTTTGAAAGACTTTCAAATTTGTTGAAATCTACAAAAGGAACAATTACTGGTGGCGTTTGTAATGCCGAAACACTTTTTGTATCTCCGACAATTGTTTCCAACGTGAATTGGGATGATACTTTAATGACAGATGAAATTTTCGGTCCAATTCTTCCAGTTATCAAATATGAAGGATCATTACTATCAATTTTGAAAAAAGTTGAGAAGGAACATGATTGTCCCTTAGCAGCTTATCTTGTTTCCTCTTCCAAGGAAGATGAACTCTTGGTAAGAGGAGAACTTAGATCAGGTGCTCTTGTCATCAATGAATTCCTTATGTCTGCTGGTTGTTATGTTCTACCATTTGGGGGTATTGGTTCTAGTGGTTTTGGAAATTATCATGGTAAATGGACAATCAACGCGTTTACGCACGAAAGAGCAGTATTAAAACAACCATTATGGGCAGAAAAGCTTTTAGAAATGAGATACTATCCATATACTAACGACAAATTGAAAACTTTCAAACTACTGTTGCACATTCCAGAAATTCCTTTCAACACTCTCAAGACTGTTTTTGTTTACGTCACAATATTCCTTATTGGCTGGTTCGCTTCTAAATTAATGTAAGCTTCCTATTATACAATTAGTTTTATAAATTATTAGTCAAAATAAAATCCTCCTGCTATGAATCTAATCATGTACTCGTCTATATGTCCAATACCATCGTCGTACTCGTCATCATCATCGCTATCTACAACCTCATCAACATCAACTTTTGATTCTTGAAGTTTTTCAACACGCTTTACGACTTCATCAGCTTCAAGACCATCACCGGTAGAAGTAGGTGCTGGTGTTGCAGCTTCTGACAAATCTGTTGGTGGCGCTGCTGAACCATTCTCTCTCTCTGTATCAGAAAAATCCTCAACATCAACATTAGTTTCCCGCATTGCAATTTCTGCAGCCTTAGCATCATCTTCATCTTCTGCCATCTCCAATGCTTTGGTAAAATCACGTGAATTACTAGGAACTCCCTTAGTAACATCAGCAGATGAATCACCAAGAAGTTCTTGAACTGAGACTTTGCTGAAATAATCTGTGGTAAAGTCACCATCTTGAATGACAACGTTATCTAAATGTTTCTTTTGTTCTGCCTTTTTCAAGATATTTGCTTCAATCGTGAATTCAGAAACAAATCTGTATATATGGACATCACGAGTCTGTCCAATTCTATGACATCTGTCTTGACATTGTTTATCGATAGCAGGATTCCAATCAGAATCATAGAAAACAACAGTATCGGCACCTGTCAAATTTATACCTAAACCACCAGCACGAGTACTTAAAACAAAACATTTGATCCTTGTATCATTATTAAAACGCTCAGTCATCAATTGTCTATCTTCGATTTTGGTTGCACCATCTAATCTCATATACGTATACCCGTTAAAATTCAGAAATTGTTCGAGTATATCGAGGACTTTAGACATTTGTGTGAAAATTAAGACCCTGTGACCCTTTGGAATAATATCATGAAGTAAAGCAGCTAATTTCTGAAGCTTACCACAATCATATTGTAATAAAGATTTATCTGGGAATGCAATGGAACTTTTAACCTGTACTTGATGGAACGGATTTTGAATTATTCCAGTTTGGGAATCCGCAAGAAGCTCGTATTGTAAATCTTGCGGAAAAATATATTGATTCATATTATTAGAAA
Source organism: Pichia insulana (assembly GCA_030558495.1). Taxonomy (NCBI): domain Eukaryota; kingdom Fungi; phylum Ascomycota; class Pichiomycetes; order Pichiales; family Pichiaceae; genus Pichia; species Pichia insulana. The sequence continues at coordinate 3,462 of JAJMSP010000181.1, forward strand.
CTGCCTTTGGGGTCACAAACGTATACTTTTCAATAATATCTTTCATTTTTATTGACCGATCCTCCAAAGTAGGTATCAATTGCATATTCCTGAGTTGTGTCATATGAGATTTTGATTTCCTCAAGGAGAAAATATCAATCAATGTTGAAGAAAAAAAAAGTGGTTTGTTGCAGTTAAAGTCATTAACATATTTTCTTTGTTTCATGAACTCCAATAAATCACGATCTTCTTTATTCAAAATGTATTCGTAGTATGATTCTAAATCGTCAAAGTTCGGGTTGATATTTTTTCCTTTGAGTTTTTGTTCAAGCTTTTCAATGGTATTTTGAAACTCAGATGAAGCACTTATTTTAGAAATTGTTCTACTGTGGTGAATGTTTGAGTCATCAAAATACTTCATGCTATGAATCAAGTTCAAAAATTTCAAATCAGGAGCTTCTGATGGTTTGCATAAATTCTTTATTAAAATATTCTTTAATTCAAATTCAGATATAACAGATTTGGCCTGTGCAAAACTTGTAACAATCGGTCTAACTTCAAACAAATCTGGATGATTGCAAACTTTCCTCAATTGCATCAAACAGTTAATAATACTTAAAAAGTTACCACTAGCAAGCGTCTCCTTAGTTTGTGCTCTACTCATAAAATCATCATAAAGTAATCTTTGTCGTTTTGAGAGTCTGCAATAAACAATGTGTTCATATTTAGCTGGCATTTGTTTTTCAACATCTTGTTTCAATCTTCGCAATAGATAAGGTCTTAATACTTGATGCAACTTGTTCACAGTTTCTTTTGCTTCAATATCATTACCACCTTGTTGGATTATCTTATCAACAGGTTTACCAAACCATTGTTGGAAATCCATTAAATCTGCAAAACCTTCAGGCATGGACATCTTTCCGTCTGCTGATGATGGCATTAAAAAGTAAAGCAATGACCATAATTCAATAATGTTATTCTGAAGAGGAGTACCCGTAAGTAAAAGTCTGTGTTCTGTGTTAAAATTTAAAAGGGCTTTCCATCTTTGAGATCTAAAATTTTTGATATTATGTGCTTCATCTAAAATCATATACTTCCATTTTTTCCTTCTAAAAATTGGCTGGTCATGAACAACAAGTTGATACGAGGTGATGCATACATGGAAAGAATCGGGTGTATTCCAGCCTTTCCTCTTCTCCTTACGTTGTTGTGGAGAACCGTAATATGTTAGAACCTTAAAACCAGGAGCAAAACGTTTGAACTCCATCTCCCAATTGAGCATGACGGATGTTGGGACAACAATAAGATGAGGTCCCCATTCATTCTTTTCACATGCCAAGTATGCTAGAAGTGAAATGGTTTGGATTGTTTTACCCAATCCCATCTCATCTGCTAGAATACCATTAGTACCATTGTTGTACAAAGATGCTAACCAATTAAGACCTTGCTTTTGATATGGTCTTAGTGTTCCCTTTAACAAACTAGGAATTGGAACGTTAGGAATTCCGTTGATATCTTCCAAAGGTTCGGATACGGCATTAGCAGGTGACAAAGATGGTGTATTAGTTTCTTCTGCTTCACTATAGACTGAATCATCATCCTCATTGTTTGATTCGTCAACATTACCCAAAAGAGCTTGTAAACCACTTTGACGTTGAGAATCGTTAGACTTGTCAACTTCATCATCAACTTCAGCATCACTGTCTTCAGATGAAAAGTCGCTGCCAGAAGTTGAATCACTGCCAGATGATGATTCGCTAAGAATTGAGTCAGAGTCGTCTGCTATGTTATCATCATAGAGAGAAGTTAAAGATTTAGACTTTGAACTGATTGCGGGAATAACTGCATTCAATCCCTCATATTTCTTCTTCAACTGTTCAGGAGTCAATTTGCTATCATCTTCAATGTCAGATTTCCCATCAGGTGCTTCTTCTTCATCACTACTAGAGCTCATATTTTCATCATCATCACTATCATCACTATCGTCATCATCATCATCTACTGGTTCAGTAGCATTTTCTTCACTTGGATTTACTGATTGTGATTTGCCTGCCAGTTGAGCTCCTAAAACTTTTGTACTGTGATCTAAAATTTTCGATAATTGCTCCTTAGATTTTTGTGCTCTCATTTTCTCCTTATCACGTTCTTCCAAAATTCTATAAGCTTTAACAGCAATAAGCCATTTCTTTTTAACTTCTCTTGCTGTGTCTTTGGCTAAACGCTGGATTTTCTTCTTATATTCTTTCTCCTTTTTATCATTTTCTTGCGACAGTCTTTTAAAATGAAGTTCAACCATTTGTGCAATCTTTCTACATTTTTGAATTTTATTAATTCTCAAATCATGTACTAGTTTTGAAGATTTAACACCTTGAGCGATTAAATGATCAAAATGCGTTAGATCATTCTTCATTCGAAAAGGATCTTCATCAGGTTTATAATTGTTGATGTTGTATTCTGGATTTCTTTTAATCATAGTTGGTTCTTTTACACCAGTTGGGACTTGACGAAATACATTTTCATTATAGTCAATATAGAGTAATTTTTTGTCATTAATGGCATATTTGATTTTATTGATTAAATCATTTTGATCTTTCAAATAATTTTCAAACTCTGAAGTTTCAATTTCAGGTGCTGGATCTTCAATTATGTTTCGATAAGATTGAAACAATTCATCAATTGAATTAAATTCATGAACAGGTTTATGATCAGGATGTGTTATTATTGGTGGTGGTACATTTCCATTGAAAATTAATCTAAATTTTGAAGATTTTCGTTTTTTAGTAGGTATATCTATCAATGTCACATTATCATTACGCAATTTTCGTTTTGATCTAGTGGAGGAGTCAAGTTTTTGTGATATTCTTTCATTTATCAAAGGATCCAGTTTTTTCTTCAAATTGGCAATTTTATTGGAAGTATCTGTGGCAACTTTTCTTGTTGTTCTTGCATTTTTTGAAGGCCATAAATCTATGGTATTTGATGTTTTAAATGATTGAATATGAGATAAGTTTTTGTTAAGAATAATCTTTGAAGAATCAGGATCATAATTTGTTATAGAGTCAGAATTTTGTAAATGATAGAGTTGATCAGTCAAAATACTAGACTCTGCAAGCAACTCTATCATTTTTTGTTCTGTTGAGGATAAACTATTAGTCATTAGTAAATGATTGCCATATTTTTCAAGCAAATTGGAGTTGTGTGGAAAGAGTAAATGGAGTGAATGTGTTGAAATGGTATGTTAATATGAAGGTCACAGTATGCCATAGTTCACACGAAAAGGGCGATTCTACTGTAAAGGCGAACGCGCGCAAAGCTTGAGTAGCAAGAGCTTGAGAGATAGTTGGACAACTGCAGACGATCGACCGCAATGGGTCTTTTCTCTACACCAATGAGAAATCTCACTTTTCTTCGAGAGTCGAAGATAGAAGTACATCTGTAGATTGTACACAAGTACTTTTATTGTTAAGAACAGTCCTGACTAACAATGTTTAGTAGATCAATCATCAGTAGTAGACTTGGACTACAATCATTCAAAAGATTCAATTCAACATCTGCCAAATATGGTATTCCAAAGTTTTTACCAGATGCAGAGAAACAATTTGGTATAAAGACACCAGAGAATTATGTTCCACCACAATATAGAGATCCACATGTTAAATATGATGATCAACAAAATAGAGTTAATTTTGGTGAAGAAATTCATCCATATCATGATTATATGGATATGTGGTCACCAGATCATTTTCAATCAGTTCCTGATCATGTTGCAGTTAGACAATTTACAATCTTTTTTGCATTATTAGGATTATTTGGATACAGTATTTATGCATTAGATATTTGGCCAGAAAGACCAAATATGCCAAGATCTTACCCACATGAAGGTTTATATAAAGATTTAGGTGGAAGAGAAGGTGAACAATCATTTATGGCTGCAAGAGTTGATCAAGGTAATTAATTAACTAAAATAAACACTTATGTATCTAAATTATTCTTTAAATATAACGAAAACTCGAATAGAATTGAAAACATGCTAAATTAAACGATGTAAGGAAAATATATATTATAATACAAATAACATAAAAGCAATCAATGCTTGATGTTCAACACCAAAATTTGTAAATTCTGTAGTAGAAAGGTTTTGAAGCAATAAAAGCTTTTTCTTCTGCAATTTCTTGCTTTAATAGTTCTAAATCCAATTCTCTTCTACCAGTATCAATATCGATATCGATTGGTTTAATAAAGAAATTATAATCTTTCTTGTAAAAGACCCAAAAGACATAAAAGACAATTAAGATTGGAACACATAAGAAGACTTTAAAGAATGAAGTTGCATTAGCAGGTTCACCAATTGGGAAAAGTGCAACCCAAAATTGAGCCATTAAAATAAGACAATTTAACAAAACACCAAAGGCAGAACCATAAATACCAACTTGAGAAGCAAAAGCCAATTCATCAGTACCTCTACCCTTTGCAGCTAAAGCAGCTCTAAATCTTAAATGACAGCCACAGATGGAACCCCAAGTGAAAATTGAAGATAAACCAGATAATGCCATCATCCAAGCGAAAACTTCATCTTGATGTTCTGAAGCTGCAAGGAAACATAATAAACCAATAAGTAAAGAAGTTGCAACACCAACTAAAGGTCTACCATGTCTATCGATATAACCGAAAATTTTTGGAGCAAAACCTTGATCAGCAAGGGAAGCAACAGTTCTTGAAGCTGCATAAACTGAAGAATTTGCAACAGAACAAACAGCAATCATAATAACGGCATTCATAACAGAAGGTAAACCTTTAATACCAGCATTCATGATTGAAATAACAAATGGAGAAGCAGCAGCACCAGAATTACCTAATAATCTTTCATCATTATAAGGGACATTAACACCAACTAAAGTTAAAGAAATGATGTAAAATAGAGCAATTCTCCAGAAAACTTGCTTTGTAGCTGAAGGTAAAGATTTTCTTGGATTTTCAGTTTCAGCAGCAGCCAAACCAACCAATTCAGTACCAGCAAATGAGAAAGCAGAAGTAACAAAAACAGAACATAAACCTTTAAAACCAGCAGCAAATGCACCAGGATCATGCCAATAACGACCACCAATATAACCACCTTGTGGACCACCACCACAATTAATTACAATACCTAAAATGATATAACCAACAATTGCTAAAACTTTTAAAGCTGAAAAGATAAATTCTGCTTCACCATAACCTTTAACACCAAAGATATTAATGAAAAAGACAAGAGCATAAAAAATGACCACCCAAGCAGCAGAATTAACAGTTGTATTCCAATATTGAATTGTAATTGCAGCAGCGACTAATTCTAAAGGTAAAACAACCAACCATTGTAAAGCATAATTCCAAGCCATACAAAAACCCCAAGCTTGAGAAATAAATCTAGTATTAAATTGAACAAATGAACCAGCAACAGGGAAAGCAACACAAAGTTCACCTAAAGATTGAACAGTACAATACATCATTGCACCAGTTAAAATCCAAGCAATAACTAAAGAAGCAGGTCCACCAGTTGCTAAGGCAGAACCAGAACCAACGAATAAACCAGTACCAATTGAACCACCAATTGCAATCATTTGTAAATGTCTATTTTTTAAAGATCTTTTCAATGGAGATCTTGCAGCCATAATATTTGCTTTTTCAATATCAGTTAAATTTGGATCCAATTCTTCTTCTTCGAAAGGTTTAAAACCATCAAAGAAATCTCTAAAGAAACCTTTCTTTTCAGGTTCAGAATTATAATTTACATAGTCATTTTCAGAATTTTGTTGAATTGGTGATACGGTAGTATCGATTGCATCTTTCTCTGAATAACTTTTCTCGATTGACATTATTGAAGGGAGAGTGTTGATTAAAGGAAGAAAGAAAATAAGAGACGAAGAAAGGAAGAGATGAGAAGATGAAGGGTAAGGTATACTTTATATATAAAAAAAGAAGAAAAATGGATGATTATCTGCTATTGAATCGAGTCGTAAATGTGAATGTACAAGTTATAAATTCAGGGTGAAGAAGTCAGCGATGAAACAACAGTGGCATATACGGCGGAAAGCTTAGGGGCGAAGCTTAGGGCGAAGAGGGGCTAATAACGGGGGGACTCGGGAGGGGAAGGGCTGTGTGACCACGATAGCAATAATAGATAAGAAGGAAGACATGCATAAGTTAGAGATAAGATACGTAATTGATATTAGGCATGTAATTTGCGTGAAGAGACTGTTTGCGTGGAACAATTTTTCAAAAATGGCGTCACGAGATGGGATGAAATGGAAATGGAAATGGAAATGGAAAAACTGCACAGTGGCATTATGATAAATTTGCATTGTATTGATAGTATTGTTAGCACAATTTTCAACGGCCAGAAGTGCAATGCCGCGGGGGAACCCAGGGAGGAAGAAAGAAAGCTTGCGGCATTGGGTGAGGGGAGGGGGGGAATGGGTGTTTTGGCATTGTCTTCACGCCCTTCACGGCATTGCAGCGAGATTAACAGATTAATAGATTACGAGGTTGATAAGATTACATTACAATTAATTTGTATTCTCATTCTGGCTGAGCCACCCAATCAATCAATCAATTAACCCTTAACCCTTAACCAAGTGTTTCACTTAACGTATTTACCCTTTTGGGACAATCCGCATCGACAAACGGATGATCGGGCCATCTGATAACAATTTAAAACCGTTTACTAATATGCGACTCTTATCTCTTTACGGCACTGCGTTATTTATATACATCTTATTTACAAAATTTAATGCTAGTGACTATCATTCAATCACAAATCACAATCATTTAAGTATCTTCTCAGTATCAATAATCCATTCATCCTTTTCATCATTACGTATAATCATACCTTGACTTTGTAATCTATCAAACATATCTTGTGGTACCCAACCATTGGTTGCAACAAATGGTTTACTACTATTCTCTAATTCATATTCTTTAATCTTATTCTCATACTCTTTAATCTCTTCTTCACTAAATTTAATAGGATTCTTTTCACCTTTAAATTTACCAACAACTCCATTAGAATTATAATTATCCCACATCATACCCATCTCAATTAATCCATTCTCAACATATAATGCATCCTTTAATTTCTTAAAATTTAATATATTCATATAACAACTTCTTAAAAGTTTAATTACTGGTGAAATAACTCCAACTAATTCTTTATTATGTTTATTAATTGCAACTTCCCATAAAAATTGATTTCTAGTTCTTTTAAAAATATATTTATATTGTTCTTTCTCAACTTCATCTAATTCTTCAAAATTATCAACTTCTTCCTTTAAATTGAAAATTTTAGCCCCATTATATTCAATAAATTTAGGATATGGTGTAATTAAAAATGGTTTAATCGTACTATTTTCAAAATCAATAAATTTAAATCCATCTTTTAAAACTAAAACATTCATTGGATCCAAATCTCCAATACTTAATCTTGGCTTTAATAAATCTTCTAAATTAGGTAATAAAGATTCTTCCTTATTTATATTGAACATTCTATCAGAAATTAATTTGGCCTTTTCAAATATTTTAATTGCAAATTCTAAATCTTCTCTTTTATCACCGGTAATTTCTCCACTATCAATTAAACTTAATCTAACCTTCAAATTATGCAATTCTAAAGAAACTAAATCATCAATCATTTTCAAAGGTTCTTCCCTTTTCCATGGTCCAATATATTTATTTAATTCCTCCTCCTTAACATATTTCTTATTTCTATAATATGCTGCTTCCGTAGTTGGTCCAATAACCCATCTATCTTGTTCTTCAAATGCAATTTTAGTCAAATTTTCTGGACAATCTTGCTTAAAATAAATAGATCCATAATTATCAAAAATAAAATCACTAACAATCTTATTAAATTCGGCAATTGGTTCAATTACTTCATTCAATTTATCAATTGCATCTTTAGCATCTAATCTATCTTCAGAACTATCAATTAATGGATTCCATTTCTTCATTAATGAACATTCAACATCTTCAACATATTCCATTAAAATAAATGGATGTCCAATAATATTGTTAAATTCTCCACTATATGCTAAAACTTTTGGTATATTCAAATTTAGTGCATTACTTAAAAAATCCATCGTTGCAACTTCACTCTCAAGTTTCCTCTTTGTAAAAATTTGACTTTCAAGTGTATATGGTAATCTTAAAACCATCTTCTTTTCAACACCTTCAATTTCAATCCTATAAATTCTATGATGTTTACCCTCATGAAGTGATACAATTTGTTTCACATTCTTTAAATCTTTCACATCTTTAAAGAAAAAATTGATATTATTCGATAAAACTTTGGAATTATCAATAACTTTAATTTCATCTGGATTATTAGAATCTAAAGTAACTTTACTAATCCCATTAACTCTTTTCAACAACTCGTTCAATCCTTGAATGGAAAATTTGGTGAATCTCTTCTCCTTTTCCAATTTATCATTTTGTAACCATGTACCCCATGAATACTTAAACATATGATCCCTCGATGGATCAGCTTCATCAAATAAATTGGTAGAGGAAAATTTACCTTCAACTTGATTAGAATTAAATCTAATACTTTGAAATTTAGTAACATATCTAGCCTTATTCACTTGTCTGCATAGAGCAGATGTATTCTTAATCAATTGTCTAGCATTTCTAGATAACATCTTGACTTACTGAAAAGAAACTTCTTCTCCACAATTTAATCGTCGAAAAGTCGTTGATTGAAAATAGGCTCGATGGTTAATGTTTTTTTTTTTCATTCTTCGCGGAGATCGATCTCTCGATAAATTTAATCATGCCTTGGCGGCTCATTAAATTCATGCTCCATACTGTCATCATTCTCTTTTGCTACCATTACGAAACAAATGTCTAAAACTTCAATAACAACTACTAAAGAAAATCAACCTATTAGAAGACGTGTCTCAGAAAGATTTACAAATTCTCAAAGTGAAAAATCAGTGTTAAATTTACTTGAAATGAGCATTTCTTGCATTTTCTTTCTTCGTGGATTCTTTAATGATAGTTATTTTAAAGAAGATAAATTTTATATTGACAAACATGAAATTTCTAAATCAAAGAGAGATTTTATTAGAATTAAAATGCTTAATTCAAATATGTCCCCAGAATCAGATACAATCCTTAATTGGATTAGAATATCAGTTGCTGACGCTCTTCAAAAAAAATACCTAAAGGCTATCGATTTATCAATATCTTTAGATGAAAAGGACACAACAAATGTTAGTGAATCATACATTTTTAACATAAAGTACAATGAATCATTAGGTGAAACAATTTCTTTTAATGATGAAGTTATCCTCTCTCCTTCAGAACTTACCAGAATGAGTATATTCAAGTTAATGAAAAAGCTAATCTTGCTCACTCAATCTTTATCGCCATTACCAACTCAAAGGTATTTGTTCATGCGTATTTTGTTTAATGATACATGCCCAAAAAATTATAATCCAGAATATTTTTCAGATTGTTCTCAAGAGAAAGGCTCTTGTATTAAAATTCCAATATCTGTTGTTGAGGATTTGAAAACAACATGTGGAGAAGTAAATTCTGTCCATCACACTTTGTCAACACATTTTATTTCTTTATCAACTCTTGAAAAAGAAGATTTACACAATAAAGAAATAATTGAAATAGATCCATTTGATCTCTTCAATGAAGAAAAAATTATTAAAGAAAAAGAAGCAGAAATGGCAGTTATAAATACCCAAGTATCACAAGTAACAAAAGATCTCTATGATATGCTAAAAAATTTTAACAATGAAATACATGATGGTGAAACACAGGTTGCAGATAGTTGTCAAAATGAAACATTAATCAAATGTACATGCCAATCAAACAAATATTTACCATATTCATCAACCATTCAATGCTCTTCTTGCTTGAATATAATGCATAAAACTTGTTACGCAATAAACTCTGATGTACAAAAATTCAAATGCTACAACTGTTCAAAGGATAAATCTATTCCCATAAATGATATGTACATTTTGTTCAGTATTCGTAAATTATTATCATACTTTCAAGAGAAGCCCAAAAATTCTATCAAGTCAATAACTGATGCGGCTTATATCATTGGATTCGACAGTGTATCGGACATGCCAGCAGTGGTTGATGCAATCTCTGTTCTTATTTTTGAAGAGATTATATCATTCAAAACACAAAAATCATTCAATCATAGTGCTTTCAACGTTGAAATAAAAGGTATTCTTGTTGAAAACAAACAAATTAATCCCGGAAAGTATTACATATCTTTTGTCACAAAAAATAACAAGAAAAAAATCAACCAATTTTTAGACCCTTCATTCGGTAAAGTACATGAGATTATGGATAGTTTGGTTGTTGCAGATGAAAATAATGAAACCACAGTAGTTGAAGATGATGATCTCAATTATGACGTTCCATTAAATGAATTCAAAAAGAAACGAAAAGTTGCAAAGTCTATTGATGTTTTGAATATTTAAGAGTAGATATATATAGCTCTATCAAGTCATTGCTTCCAAATTTAACCTTTAACTATTTTTGATAACTCAGTAATTGTAAGCATGCCCTCAAACTTATTATTCTCGCTACAAACAATCACATTTGTTACAAGCATATTTGTCATTAAATCATAAGCTGTCAAAACGGTAAATGATTTGTTCACAATAAATAAATCTTGAATGGGTACAACGTAATTTTTCAACTGTACAACTTCAACACTACTAAGATCATTAGTTTGTTCTTGAAAATTCACAATTCTATGATCAGGTTGGGAAACAATAGCATTCAAAATATCCACATAACTGATCCAACCAACAACAATCTTATTTGCCGTATTTTGCAATAATATAAGTCCATCGTTCTTAATATCGACATCTGTATTCTCATCATCATCAATCAAACTTCTAACCTCACTCACATTCAAAACATCTTCAATGAACCATGTTTTATGTTCTCTTTTATCAATAACGTCACCAATTTTGACTTCCGCAAGATGTGCAAGTTTCAAAGAATCTGACACATCTGTACTGAGATAACTTTTATTTATTTTTTCAAGCCACAGCTCATAAAATCCTTTACTTTCAAAAATATCAACTGTTGTTTTAGCAACTACAACACCAAGCATAAGTGGGATTAGATATGTGACAGCACCAGTTACTTCAAACACTATAACAACTGCTGCAACAGATGTGTTGGTAACTCCAGCAAAAAAAGAGGCTGCACCAACAATGGCATATGAACCTGGTGAAACACATTTCTTATTTTCTTCAAAGCATTGTTGGAAAATACCTTTTCCAAAATGATGCTGAATAAGTTCAATCAAATCTCCAATAACTCTGCCAATTCCAGCACCAATGATCAAAGATGGTAGTAAGATTCCACCAGGTATATCTAAAGTATAAGAGTAGTTTGATTGAAAAAACATGATAATCGTATAATAAATCACTTCTAAAGTTTCATGTGAGGATTTGCATATTGCTTGATAATAGCTTTCACTTGTTGATGAGCAATCATAAAACAAGCTGACAAGCATGTTATTTAGAGTAAGATAATCAAAGTTGAGCGGATAATGTAACAGTTGGGTGATTGAACTTAATGCAACAATTTCAACATATGGATTTTTCAGCAATGTTGGAAACATCACACTATTTCTGAAATCAACGATTTTCAGATGCATTTCTTTGTATGCGATGGATAATAACCCACAAATTAAACCAACAAGAAGGTATGGAAGGGTTTCAAAAAAAATCCAACCATTTCCAATTTCAACTTCAAAAGATTCATTGATAATAATTTTCCTAAAAGGATGAAACTTGAAAAATATAAATGTTGCAATACATGAACAAACAAATCCGTTCCATATTAGAGATTTATATCTCATTCCCAATTTCAAATTTTCTATAGTGAACAAAAGTCCACCGATTGGTGAACCAAAAGCCAATGATATACCGATTGTAAATCCAACAGAAATCATCTCTCGTCTAATAGCAGCATTTTTTAAGTTACTGAAAAAAATGAAGTATTTTTGCAAAATATCCATAATAAAACTAATAACACCACAAGATATATGAATCAACGGTCCCTCATACCCTATAAGAAGTCCGCCTGATGCGCAAACAAATAGCAAAGCAATGTATTTCCTGATGATAACTTTGGGCTGTAAAAATTCATGATTTACATGACCAGAAATAATCAACTTCAATTCACTGATCCCACTTTTAGCAATGCCAGAATATGATTCGGATATTTTCAAACCTAAGATTGCAAATAATGTAGTAATCAATAACATTACAGTCAACTTCACAAAAAATGATATTCCTATAGGTAAAGATTCACCAATATTATGCCAATCACCTGCAGGACACGATTCTCGAACACTAAAAAAGTGAGATACGCAATATCCATACTTGAGATTATTTAACCATGTAATAGCCCAGTCAATGGGGATTGTTATAAGAGATGAGATTATACTTGACAAGATTATTGCAGGCCATTGATTGTACTGTACTAGAGATTTAACAAACGATGAAGAAAATGATAATTCCAGTTGATTTATATCATATCTTTCTCTTACGTACAACTTTCTCCATGGAATTATTTGGTCATCTAAGTAATCATCTTCTTCTGAAGTGAAAAATGATTCTTTCAAATCAGGGGACGTGTTACTATTATTTTCGTACACAAGAACAGGTACTCTATGAGATAGTTTCAGTAAGTCCTCATTATCAAGATATAATTTTTCTGTATCATTTGTCATATTAGCATGTTTTCTCTTTGTTCCTGTTGCAGAGTCTAAACAGTCTTGATATTTTCCAATACTACGTAGGTTTCAACTATATGGCCAAATCTATGGTCGATCGACGCGTCAACAAATTATGGCGCGCAATGCCACCGGATCAGGCAAAAGATAAACACGCTGTTTGTTTGTTTAGTTTTGAAAAAATGGGTTGAGAAGTAAATATAATAATAAGATATAGAGTTTGATTTACAATAACCATTCCTTGATTTGTGACTCGTTGCTTATTTGAACAGTAATCATATCATGCTCAGAACGGTGAAATCTCTACCTTCATTGCGTCTATTATATCAACAAGAAGTGGCTTGTGCCAAAACTCAAGTACCATTGGTGAAAGTTCAACAACAAGTAAGGAATGTTCATCAAACAACAAAGAAAGAGACTATTTTATTGGATCAATCTGCAAATAAATCAAAATATACTACTATGAATTTGCAAGGCCTGAAAATGGAATGTAGAAAAAGAGGATTAAAAGTGTCAGGACGTAAGATTGATCTTGTTCAGAGATTATCATCTCAAGACGAAATTGCTGCAGGAAATTCCAGATCATATTCCAAAGTTACAAATAACATAGATGGATCCAAAGATATGCCAATAGAGCTGAAAGACTTTAAAATAAATGAAGTACGCAGTTCTTCTGGATTGAAAATGAAGAAAAAACCTACTGAAAATAATAGTGACGTAATTTCAAAGATGAAAGCACAACAAGAACAACAGATGTCAGACCTCAAAAACAAAATCGAAGAGCAAAAACCCTTTGAACTGAAGCAGAAAAGAGATTTGGAGAAAAAGAAACAATCTGATTTACTGATAAAAAACGAGAGAAGAAAGCAACTCGAACTCAAAACACAAGAAGAGCAAAGGAAAATACAAGAGCGAAAGAGAGAGCTTGAACTTCAGAAGCAGATTGAACTTCAGAAGCAGATTGAACTTCAGAAGCAAGCTGAGCAGCAGAAGCAAGCTGAGCAGCAGAAGCAAGCGGAGCAGCAGAAGCAAGTTGAGCAACAAAACCTAAAAGAAAGGAAAGCTGTACTCAAAAATGTTGTGCACTCAGCAGTTCTCTCATCAATAAAGGAGAGAGCAGCGGCAGATGCATTGAAAAAAGCTCAGAAAGAATCTAAACTCAAAACTATTCAGGAAGCTAAGGAGAGTTTGCAAAGTAGTATAAAGAAACAAAAGGAACAACAACAAAAACAACAAAAGGAGCAGAGTTATCAACAAGACAATGACTTAACTAAGCGAGACGTTGCCTTTTTAACTGTTTTTAGTGCCTCAACTATCGGATGGTGGTCCTTGAAGGACTAATTTACTTTAGGTTCATTCAACCTAAGTTCAACTACGTTTATATTTGTTTTCATTTTCTAATTTAACTTGATACCTATTACTTTCGCTTCATGACTCTATCATTTATCTAACTCATTAGACATCATACAAATAAGGGTTATCGACACATCCATAGCCAGCTGCAACACCACCTTCATTACTGGTGCTAGTTTTTGACCTCAAAAGGTGTCCTAGCACTTGATTGTCAAGAATATCTCCTGTTTTTTCATTGAAAAGATAGCTTCCAAAGACGCCAAGCTCGGATACAATTCCATCAGTAAGAATTTCACCATTACGTAAGATTAGATTCTTGTGTATTTTAGGATGTATAAGATCCATCAAAATGTAAGCTTCCCACTCATCTTCTGGGATTGAGTTCAAAAATTCAGGGATATCTTCTTTGTATATGTTATTACCACCACCTTCTCTTTGTGGTTTTAAAACAAAATTTTGAGGTTTTTCGAACGCAAGTTTCTTGGCAATTTTACCATTTGCAGAGTTGTCTAACGGATATATGTCACAGAATGATGTTTCGATTTGTTTAATTTCAGCTTGATTGATAAACTTAGATAAAGTTTCATGGCTAGTCAACAACTGCTGAATTTTCTTAGAACCACTCAGTTGTGTCAAAAGAGATGGACATTTGATTGCCATTGAAGATTCAAGAACTGTTCTACACTCCCAAGTGTCTGGCGAATCAAATTCTGCTGGACTATATGCAGATCTGTAATATACAACAGAAACCTCCCAATTGTTGTAATAAAGCTTTTTTGATTCAGAATCGATTTCAATTGATTTCAAGACATCAGGTAGATTTACCCTTTTGCTAATAACACCATGATTATTCAATAGATGATATTCAAGAGCTCTTTGATCAAATGCATTTCTTTCGTCAGGTTGAACTATAACTAGAACAATGGATTTATTTTCACCGTTAAGGTACTCCTTGTTGTAGTATTCAACTCCTGAAAATAGGCCATCTGCAAGTTTTTGGTCACTCTCACTGATTGATATTTCATCATTAGTGTAATATTTTTCAGATCCAGAAAAAGAGTAGAGTCCTAATTTATTCAAATAAGTATGTGCACTTCCTACTTTCGGGCTTAAACCTCCAAATGAGACACTGACTGTATTATATTCTACTTGTTTGATCTCTTGAGAAATTTCATCAAACATATAATCAGACCGGGTTAAAGCCAATGAGACATTTTGAGAAATTCCCTCTACTTTTGCTTTCAAATATGCCTTCCATAATCTACCTGTGAATTCAACATCATGTTGAGATAGCTGTTCAATTACATTAGTTAACCATTCCTGCTCTGCAACAATGTTAGCATATAGTTTGTTGTAAATTTTTTGAATCCGTAAACTTTTATTGAATTCTTCACGAGGAAATGGAGTTGGAAAAAGCGTGACTGGTGCAAGCACTGGCTGATTCTCCAAAAATGGAACAGGAGGATACATTACTAATCCATTGGCAAGACCAAATTGAGTCAATTGATGTACAATCTCTTTCAATCGCTCATCAGAAAGTGACGGAAATTTCTTAGGTGTCATTACTATGAACTAGTTTCTAAACCCGCAACAGTTCCAGCTTGCAAGAAGAAACTAAAGAACTGTTCTTCATTAGAAGGTAGCCACACCTTCTTTGGCCACACTGAAAAGATCAACAGATTTACAAGTTCAGAAAGGTGGCTCAGATTGACGCTGAGGCGATCGACGCAAATTTGTAAATTGAATTTCAAGCTTCAATTCTTTCTGTGAACCAGTTTCACAGTTTTTATTTTGATTTCTCAAAATCGCTTTCTACGGCAACGGAAGAAACTTTTATTTACCAATCAAGGCTGACATTAGAAAGAGGCCTTTGGTAGAGAACATATTGTTGATATCTTTTTAACACATCAATTAAAAGATGAGATTTTCCCAAGTGTTGGGTTCGTTTGACAACTCGTCATCAATAGTAAAAAACAATTCAAGTTATCCTTTAACAAATAATAATGGTCAATCCAATCCAAATGATACTCAGAATATTAAAATTGAGAGAAGTGAACTTCAAAAGAAGAGAGCACAGCATAAAAATAGTTTTACTCATCATTTAGGATCTCGATACATCAATACGCTACCGTTTTTTGGAGGAAGACAAACAACGCAAACTGATTCAACTAAAAAGGAATCTGTAGTTACCGATTTAGTACATTTACCATTGTCTACTACATCACCAATAAATCTTGCACGTCAATGCATTGACGCTCAAATTGAAAAGGATAATTTGGTTCCTACTTTATACGAAATCCTCTCAATGTATATTGTGGACAATTACAATTTCAATCCTTATCAGAAATCCAACCCTTTTAGTAGATTTGAAAAAATCAATCATTTTGGAATTCCTAACGCTCTTTTAGGAAATAACAATGACTCCCTTGTTACAAATATGGGTGTACTTCCTGAAATTCAAAGAGCATGGATGAGTGTTGATAGTAAACTTTACATCTGGAATTTCAACGCTTCCTTAACTGATCAAGAATTTGATGTCATAGATGACTTTGATGGAACTATATTAACTTGTGCTTTGAGTAAACCAAAGGAAAATGTATTTGTCAAATCAGTTACAAACTTGTTAATTGTGGCAACCTCAAAGGAAATGAGAATATTGGCACTTGAATATGATAGCAAGCAGAATAGTGTACAAGTTTCTGATACTAAACTTTCTATTTCCGTTCATGGTTTGATTGTCAACAAAATCATATCATTTGATTCCACAAATGATATTCTTTTCACTGGAGCAGGTTCAGGAGATGCTATTTGGAGATTAAACTATTGTCGTTCAAATGATTGGTTTTCCAAATCCGTAACAAAGGAGCTCTTGACTGATTCATTTTTTGGTTCGGCTTTTCAAAATATTCCACTATTAAATTGGTTCAATGATTCCACTGCTTCTCATGTCGAATCTATTATAGATATCAAGATTGATCAAACTAGGAACATTCTTTACACACTCAGCTCGAAGTCAGTAATTCGCTCATACAAAATTCAAAGAAAAGATACAGAGATTACCCTCGGTCAACCTTTGGTTAAAAAGGTCACTAACCTTTTGAAAGAACTATCTACAACTGCAGCTAATATACGCTCACCATTACTAAGAAACAATTTGAAATTGGTTAACATTTTTCCCGTTAGTAAAAATGAGAACCCTAATTTGTTTTTAGTTGTTGTGGCCTCAAATGGTTGCAGATTTTTTATCAAGGGATCTACTCTCTATGGCGATAGACTTAATTTGACTACAAACTTTGTCAAGTTCCCTCCAATTGACATGAAACTTTATGAAAGTATCGAGAAAAGGAAGGAGAAACTGTTAAATGAAAATGATGCCGTTGACCCTGATTTACTAATCATGAATCAAGACCTACTTACCAAAAAGACGCCTTACTACAATTATGGTAAGAATACACAACCTACAGTTAATAATTTCCGTGCTACAAATACATCGTACAACAGTAATAATTTTAACAGCGATAAATCTATTACCAAGTCGACTTCCGGCTCACTTATTTCAATAGATGAATTGAAAGAAGCCCAAGAACGTTCACAAATTTTGCATGGAACAACATTGTCTCTTTTGATCTCTCCAGGAATATTCATCGGTTATACTAAAGAATTAGGTCTTTACACTAGTGTTCCTGATTATGGGATTTTCAAGAAAGCGTCACAATATGTGGAGGATTTTGAAGTGCATGAAAAATTTGCAGATGTATTTGATATTGCTCAATTGACTGAGTCTTTCAATGCAACAGATACGCCGAAAGGTTATGCAAATGAATTTGCTTCACAATACACTTCGGAACCATTAGAGTTTGCAGTTCTTTCATCCTCTGGTATTACCATCTACAGATATAGAACTCCTGATTTGATTCTTGAAGATTCAATGAATGATAAAGTTTTTCAACAATTTTCAAATAAATATGGTTCCGATGAAGCATGCTCATCTGCTTTGTATCTTGCATGCAAATATGATAAACCCCAATCTTTTAGAAACATAGCAACAAAATACTTTTTATCTGGTGGTAAAAACCCACGCTTGGACAAATCAATGTCCCCTGTAATCGATAATGTTGAACCAAGTGATAGATTTTATGCCATCTTAATTCTTTTTGCTAGACTCATCCGCCAATTTTGGAATAAGGAAGTCTTCAGACTAAGACCGGAGATTAAATTTGATAATTTTGGTTATATTGATATTCAAAGTGTGAAACAATTAAAAACAGAAAAAAACCTTATACTTGAGGGACTCAATATCACAAAGGCAGAACTCGAATACTTGTTATGCTCTATACTAATCATTTTAAAATTTTTTGACGACAACAAAAACGTCATTCCAGGTTTGTCTAAGGACATCAATAACCAAAGTGAAAGTACTTCTTGGAAAGAGAAGGCAAATGAAGTGTGTGTTCAAGCTGAACAGATATGTTTTGATTCTATTTCAAAGTTTTTAAATATTGTGAAGGAAGGGCTTTCCTTTTTAGCTATTCTTATGGAAGAAGTTGATACTATCAATAATGGAGACCTTAAAAACTTTAAAAGTATTACTGCCTTTCTACCAATTCAGTTACAAGCAGACTTGAGCTGTTTGACTTTTAGCGACTTTTTCGCCAAATCAGATGAAAATGTTTCAAAGTTAGTGAAAGAACTTTTGTCTTGCATTATTAATAAAAGTATTTCAGAAGGAAGTTCAGTTGAATTAGTGGCAAATACTCTTCAAGAAAAGTGTGGTCATTTTTGTTCAACGGGTGATGTTTTGATCTTTAAAGCTATTGAAAGTTTGAAGAAGGCCAAAGCGTATTCTGAGAGTAAAAACGATGAACTCAAGCAGAAACATTTGGTAAATGCTGTTCAACTTTTGAAAAAAACTAGTGACATGCTTTCTGATGAAACTATTGCGGATTGTGTTAATGCCATTTTACAATTAGGATATTATTCTACAGCTATTCAATTTTTACTCGATATAGCTAATACTGCCGAATTGGTCAAACTTGCTAGTCAATATGAAAACGATGTACAACTAGCAATGCCAATTGACCCACTGAAAAGAAAAAGTTATGAGAAGAAACTCAAATTGTATCATATAATTTTTCAGATTTTAGTTGATGTTGATAAAAAGGCGTTAACTAGTGTTGAACAAGCTGCAGATAATACTTTGATTGGACAAAGCATAACTGGATTGGATTCTTCGAGAAACGGATTACCAGCCTTTGTTGATAGTGAGGGATGCTTAGTAACATATTATTCTCAAATGAGAGATGAATGCTACAAAATTTGCCTGAACTCTAACGATAGAATGTTTCACTTTGAATTTTACAAGTGGTGCGTTGCCAATGGTGTTGGTGAGAAGTTACTTTATATTGATACACCATATATTCTTGAATTTCTTCAATCTAAGGCATCTGGTGATCTTGAAATGAGTAAACTTTTATGGGTTTACTACTCGAAAAAGGGAGATTATTATGGCGCTGCGAACCAGTTGTACAAACTAGCACTTTCAAAATTTGATATTACGTTGAAAGATAGAATTCAGTTCCTCTCTACTGCTAATAACTTTATTCACATTATTGAAACTGAATCACTAAAACGTGACACAATGGGTTTAGCTTCACAGATTAGTGATTTAATCTCTGTATCTGATCTTCAAGATGAACTTCTGACTACGATATTAAATGATTCAAGGGTGAGTCAAAGTGCGGCAAAAGTTGCACAGAAAAAACTTGGTGGAGAAATTCTCCCCATTAACGATTTATACAACGATTTTATTGATCCACTCGGGTACTATGAACTGGCATTAGTATCATTCAAATTGGCGGAACACAGAAATGCTGATGATGTCTTGAACAAATGGAAAAGTCTGTTTGATAAATGGATCACAGAATTCAAGGAGAAAAATGGTGATGACGAACAGTTAGTTGTTACACTATGTAATGAATTTACCATCGTTGCGGATAGATTGAAAGATACTGACAGCTTGTTTCCAATGATAAATTTACTTGAAATGTTGGTTACCAAATCTTACAAGAATTTGAAAAATAAGAAGGCATTTTCAAATGGTGTTATTGTTGACGCTTTTATTAAAAGTAATGTATCATATAGTAAGATTTACTATAACTTGAGAAGGTTAATTGAGAGTACAACATATGATTTGTTTGATGGATACAGTGAAATTCTTCAAAAGGAAATGATCTATTTGATTCAAAATTGGTATAAAAATGATAGACAACTTAGAGAGGTCATTCCACTAGAGAAAATTCAAAATCTAAAATCCTATAGTATAGACAAAGATCCTATCTATAATTCGATCGCCGCTTCAAGTCACTGATTATGGTTTATAATAATTAAATAATGACATTAATCCAATATAACAATATCCCCAACGGATTTTCCTTCAACTTTCAGAATGGTTTCCGTCCTTCTTTTTAAAGACTCTTCGTCTTCACTATCTGAATCTAGGGAAATTACATCTATAATGTGTAGCTCATCATCTTTTGGAACACATGCAAGCTTATCTGCATCGACTTCTGTACAAGACTCTGCATCGGCTGCTCGTCGTTCTGCTGCTTTCCACATCAACTCTCTCATTGCAGCTAAAGAGAGGTTTTTGGCACATATTCCTTTGGTATTAGTCCCCAATTTTGATACCCTTGTTGTGTATTGTCTTTTCAAATCATTAGTTACTTTCGTTACAATTGGGGCTGAAAAATTATTTCTATAGGAACTTGTTTTTAAAGATTTTTGTATTTGTTGTTCCATATACGTATCCTTCAATTCATCCAGTTGCTTATAGAACTTTGCATCATGAGGGCCGTATAAGTTGTGTGTGAGTTCGTGTAACATTGTTCCAACAATCTCATCTCTTTCAAGAAACCATTTCGGATCTGTTGGTGATCGCAATCTCAGGCATATCTTTTGCCCTCTGTTAACGTTTAAGCCTAAGAGACCTCCTTGTTTTGGATACATCTCACATAGCAATCCCACCTTGAAATTATAAAGCTCTATTATAGGCGATACAAGTGTTGCAACTTCGTGTAATAATTCAAGTGCTTTATCAGACGCATCTTGCTTTTGTAAAGACGCAATCTTGCTGATATTTGGAGTTGGCGGAGGAAGTTCGGGGCGTTTCTTCTCAGGAAATCTACCACGACCTTTCAAAACCATAGTTTCTCATATGAAAGAATATTGCAAACTTATTGGGATATATAGTTCAGAGTAAATAAATACGTTGTTATCTCAATCTGAAGAAAATAAATACATGAGATTTTTTTTTTGATCAGTCTCAAAGCTAAGATTGACAAAGATTCAAAATTACAAAATATGTTTTAACCTAAAATCTATAAACGGAAAAATATTATTAAAAATAGCCTAATGCACTAAATACCTCTGTTAAACCATACGGTATTGATCTCATTACCATTTTTATCTTTTAATCCCCGAAATTGCTCTTCTAACGATGATGTTTGGACAAAACGCTTCTGTGGGAAAATTGCTAAAGCAAAAGGCAAAGCCACAAGAGAAGTAGTGAAGATTAAACCTAAATTAGCAGCAGTGACTACACCTAGAGATTTATTTTTCAAAACTGATTTTTGAAGTTGAACCAATAATAATGGTGGTATAACCATAATCGGAGTTGCATTGATAACTCTAGAAGCTGCAGTTTCTCCGACTGCTTGGAATGCAGCTTTCTTTGAGATTCCTAATTGGTTTCCATCGGCATCGAAAACACTGATACCCTTCTTAATTTCTTGTGCTCTCATTAAAAATACATTAACAATACCAGCAGATACAACAGCTGCAAAAGGAACCAATCTTCCTAATATCATTTTACTATTAGCAGATAAATTTTTCAGCTTTGGAACAATTGAATTAAGACCAAGAGCAACACCACATGATGCACCGACAGCTAGGAAGTAAGACGTTACAAGTTGTTTTGTTGTCAGTGGATGAGATTTATTAGCATTAGCTGTATTTACGGCAACATTGAGTGATTGGTTTGCAATTTGCCAAAAGGCAGTACCAAAATTACCCAAACCTGGTGTCAACATACCTGCTGTGACAACCAGATTTGATAGAACACAACTTGACATTCTGAAAGGAAGAAAAACAGTGTCACCAGTATCCGGATGGATAGATGAATCTAAAATTTTTTTTGCTTTCCATAGTCTAGGGGTCATTTCTGGTATAACACCATTTTTATAGTCCCAAATCAATCTTTTTGATTCTTCTATGTCTTTAGATGTAGTTAGAAGCATAGTTGGATCAGATATTTCAGCACAGTGTTTTACTCTACCAATATAGGTATTCAAATCATAGCGGGAGTCTGGTAAAGGTACTGGGCCGGGGACAGATGATGCCATTTTGTTGTTGAATGGATTTGGTGTCTTTAGCTTTTGCTAATAATAAGAGGACCCTGTCAGCAGTGGTTGAAAAATTTATTTAAGTTCAAAAGACCAATCAACAACTGATGGTGACTGAAATTTTGTCACTGCCGTCTGTTCAAGCCGTACAGTCTGGAAAGAGTCACTAATATAAAATATACTGCATCACGTGACTCAAAGAGGCAATAATTTCGCGCTAGACAGATTTGGAGTCTTCAGACTATCACTTAATTCACTTCACACACAGATCAGGATCCTGTTTACCTTTCCAGGATTCACAGAAGCTGTACTGGACTCAGCAGACTGTGAGGCGGAGACTTGTGGGTGTTCCATTTAGATTAGATGAGCTCTGGTGGAAATGGAAATAGAAGGACTATGCAGTCCCGATATTTTCGACATTTGGAGAGATCACGCCGAACGGAAGTAGACCCATTTGCGGATTCAGAGAGAACCAATGATCAAAACATTCTCCACATTGAATCTGAATCAATTGCTTTTCAGGCTCCTCAAACAACATATTCTCCTGAAAGATATTCTCGATCAAACTCTTTATCGCCAGAGAGGAAATCGGTTTATGGATCATCTCCAACTAGACGGCTGTTGCATTCCTCCAATACCATTAATGAGAACCCGTTTCTAATTGAACCAGGTTCTGTGCTTACCGATCCACCATTTGAAACAACAGAGATGCATGAGTTTTTCAATTCACCTAGAAGATCATTGCAACGACAAGAAGATCCAACTGATTCTGTTTTCGGAGGATACAATTTTGACGCGGATGAAATTGAAAGTGACGAGCCACCGGCTGAATTCAGTCCATTTCCTGAGACTGGCAACTCATATTATCAAGTAAATACTCCATTCAACGTTTATAATCCTTTTGAAACAAATGATTTGAGTGGGGAGGATTATTCTGATGAAGATGAAACTAATGATGAGCTTAACACATTTCATAGTTCCAATGATAAATTGCAGCGACGAGATACTCAATTTAAGAATGCCAAAGCAGTAAAGGATACAGTTGAATATTACAATGAAAGTAGAACAGATGAACTCGGATTGGATGGAACCGAACCATCCGCAAAACAGGTAAGAATGGTTGACGGGAATTTAGTATTAGATTGTCCTGTTTCTGAAATTCTTTTGAATAAATACAAGATATCTTTGAGTGAAAGAGATAGAGAATTTTTGTTTATGAGGTTTCAAGCATGTACTGCAGAACCAGAAGACTTTCAATTGAAAAAGTTTTCTTTTCGTCAGAAATTCTATACAAAGCCTAGAGAAACCGAGTTAATGATCGTGATCACTATGTACAATGAAGATGATATATTGCTTGCTAGAACTTTAAAAGGAGTATTCAAAAA
Source organism: Pichia insulana (assembly GCA_030558495.1). Lineage (NCBI taxonomy): Eukaryota > Fungi > Ascomycota > Pichiomycetes > Pichiales > Pichiaceae > Pichia > Pichia insulana. The sequence goes on from JAJMSP010000181.1 coordinate 27,338, forward strand.
CATTAGATATTTATACAATATGAAACATTCCTCGACTTGGGGTAAAGACTCTTGGCAAAAAATAGTTGTTTGTATTGTTAGTGATGGACGTCAAAAGATTCACCCTCGTTCTAAAGCTTTACTGGCAGCTTTAGGAGTGTATCAAGAAGGATTTGCCAAAAATAAAATTAATGAAGATGATGTTATTTCTCACATTTATGAATATACAACTCTTGTTGGTGTAAGTAAAATTTACAAAGACAGAATTACTTTGACCACTGAAAATCAAGTCCCTGTACAAATGATATTTTGTTTGAAGGAACAAAATAAAAAAAAAATTAACTCTCATAAATGGGCATTCAAAGCATTTGCTCCAATTTTAAACCCCAAAGTTATTATTTTATTAGATGTCGGTACCGAACCTGAGCACAAATCATTATATAAATTATGGAAGAGTTTCAAAGATAATTCTAAAGTAGCAGGGAGCTGTGGTGAAATCAAGGCTAGTTTAGGAAGTGGTTGGAATTTACTATTGAATCCACTGGTTGCTGCACAAAATTTTGAGTACAAAACATCAAATATTTTGGATAAACCTATGGAAAGCGTTTTTGGTTTTATTACAGTGTTACCAGGAGCCTTTTCAGCTTACAGATATGAGGCACTTATAGGTGATCCAATCGAAAAATATTTAAAGGGAGAAGATTTGAAAAAAAATAATGATGATGGTATTTTTAATGCAAACATGTATTTAGCTGAAGATAGAATTCTTTGTTTTGAACTTGTAGCTAAGAAAGGAGAAAATTGGATTTTGAAATATATAAATACAGCAGGTGCATATACCGATGTTCCTGAACAACTTGATGATTTTATATCACAAAGAAGAAGATGGTTAAATGGATCCTTTTTTGCTGCAGTTTATTCAGTTTGTAATTTTTACAAAATATGGTTTACAAATCATTCCTTTGGTCGTAAGTTGTTTTTCCAACTTCAATTTACATATCAATTGCTAGGTTTGTTGGTATCGTGGTTTTCATTAGGGTCTTACTTTCTTGTTTTTCGAATATTAACTTGCTATCTAGCAGAATCAAGTGCACATTTTTCACCAGGTAATGTTTTATCTGTATTTTTTCTCTGGCTTTATATGGCATCATTAACAACTACTTTTGTTCTCTCATTTGGTAATAAACCCAAAGGTACAAAGATATTCTATCTGGTGATTGTCATTTTTTTTGCAGTACTAATGTGTTATATGATATTTGCTGCCATATTTTTATCGATAAAGGCAATCCAACAAATCTTGAAAGACAGCAAGGATAACAATGATTGGACTTATTTTTTTGCTGATACTCAATTTAGGAATCTAGTTATTGCTATTTTGTCAACATACTTATTGTACCTTTTCGGATTTATCATATACATGCAACCAATTCATATGTTTACTAGCTTTGTTCAATATTTATTATTGTCACCAGCATATGTCAATGTGCTCAACATTTATGCATTTTGTAACATTCATGATATAACATGGGGGACAAAGGGTCAAGATAAATCTAATGATCTAGGTATAGCAATAAAAGGTCGAAAACGTGATGATGAACTTGAAATTGTCATTCCGACAACAAAATTTCAAATCGATGATGGATATTCAAAGATGGTAAAACAACTCGTAACTCCTGCTGTTGCGGAAAATAACATTATTGATGAAGATGAAAAAAATAGATTTTACTTTGCCTTTTTCAGGTCAATGACAGTTCTTATTTGGATGTTTAGTAATTTTATTTTAGTTGCAATTGTTACAAACACTGGTGGTTTATCTCAATTTGAAAATAATTCTGATAATAAAGATTCGATTTTACCAGAGAATAGAACATTTATATTTTTATCAGTGATTTTATACACTGTGGCGTTTATGGCATTATTCAGATTTTTAGGTAGTTCCATCTATTTGATTCAAAGAGGTTTGAATAAAATAGGGTTGAGGTCATGATAAATATATGTACAGTATAAATATGAAGATAGTATAGATTAAAATCCATAGAACGACCTTCCTGAATCATTAATTCCGCTCCTTTTCTCTGCTATTGCCAAAATTCTCTCCATTTTATGATTAGTAAAACCATCATTAATGTAAAAGGCTTTGGTACTTTTCAATTCAGGATCGACAGATAAAAGATTAACGTAACCAAAGCGTCCACGATAATCATCTTTCCCCGTAGGAGTATATAAACTATCCACTTTAACCAACTCATTGTAAGTTTTAAATCCATTCCAATTTAATTTTTCAAGGATTATAGTTTCATCTTCTACTAAGTTCTCATAAACCTGAGGTTTGGTAGTATCATAAACTTTCCAAACTCTAGAAACTACAGGTTCAAAAAGATAAGTAACAATAGGGAATGGTATTAATGAAAGTATGGCAACAAGTTGGCATATTTCAGTATATATAAGACCTGTTCTATCCATGAGATAACCAAACATGCATCCAATAGCTCCGAATGCCAAGGAAAGTCTTTTTGAACCAATGACAAAGTTAATTAAAGGGTTTTGATATATTGGAAGATTTCCTAATCTATATTTTGGATCTAATTTCAAACTATGGAAACTAGTACCATGGGTTCTATATTTGATTTGATACTCTTCACCTTGATTTGGGACGTAATAAGATTTCTGATCTTCACCCATTTTGATTTTTTGCAAGTTAACATTAACGGTATGAAAACTTCGTATCACTCGAACATCTTTAGTGGAAGTTCTCATTATTGATCGTACACCAATCATTGTATTCATTGTTATTATAATAAAATAAGGGAAATCTAACTATATTTGGTAGTATTAATATGATGTATCATATATTGAAGATGGATTCAGACGTGTCACAAAACTGATTTCCCAGCTAGCTTGGCAGCCCGGTGTGGAAGAAAATAAAAACGTACTGCGCACTCGAGCGCTACTAGGCTTGGGCTTTTTCTTTAACAAATTTCTTCGAGCTTGTGTGTGCATGCAATAGTTATTTCCAAAATTTTCCACTCGTGTTTTTTTTTTACCAATAGTTAAAACTTAGTGGCAAATAAAATAATTGTTCTACTCAGATATCGTTTAATAAATCAAGAGATTAAAAGAAGAAAAAAAGAATGGATTCTGAAGACTCTACAAGATACGTTCCAGATTACAGGAAGGCCAATTTTAAGAATAAAAACAGATTTCAACAAGATGAAGTGAGAAGAAGAAGAGAAACCCAACAAGTTGAATTAAGAAAGCAAAAGAGAGAAGAGATGCTTTCAAAGAGAAGAAATTTTTCATCAACTAATGATAATAATACTATGAATAATATACCAGATTCAGATGATGATGAAGAGACAGATGAATATAGTAATGATCAAATGTTTTATACACAACTTCAAAATGAATTACCAATCATGGTTCAAAAAGTTAATTCTGGTAATTTAGAAGAACAACTTGATGCAACTATTAAATTTAGGCAAATTTTATCAAAGGAGAATAATCCACCAATTGATTTAGTTATTGAATCAGGTGTTGTACCAAAATTTGTTGAATTTATGCAATCAGGACCTGAAGTTTTACAATTAGAAGCAGCTTGGGCATTAACTAATATAGCATCTGGTACAAGTGAACAAACTAAAACAGTTGTTGAATTAGGTGCAGTTCCAGCATTTGTTCAATTATTATATTCACCATCATTAGAAGTTAAAGAACAAGCAATTTGGGCATTAGGTAATGTTGCAGGTGATTCATCACAATATAGGGATTATGTTTTAAGTTGTAATGCAATGGATCCAATTTTATCATTATTTCAATCATCAAAGATGACATTAATTAGAACTGCAACTTGGACATTATCAAATTTATGTAGGGGTAAAAATCCACAACCAGATTGGCAAATTGTCAAAAGTGCATTACCAACATTAGCAAAATTAATTTTTAGTGTTGATGTTGAAACACTTGTTGATGCATGTTGGGCAATTTCTTATTTATCAGATGGTACACAAGAAGCAATTCAAGCAGTTTGTGATGCAAGAATTCCTAAAAGGTTAGTTGAATTATTAGGTCATGATTCACCATTAGTTCAAACACCTGCATTAAGAGCAGTTGGTAATATTGTAACGGGTAGTGATTTACAAACTCAAATTGTAATTAATGCAGGAGTTTTACCTGCATTAGGACCATTATTAAGATCACCAAAGGAATCAATTAAAAAGGAAGCATGTTGGACAGTTTCTAATATAACAGCTGGTAATTCTGATCAAATTCAAGCAGTTATTGATGCAAATTTAATTCCACAAATAATTAAATTATTAACAATTGGTGATTATAAAACAAAGAAAGAAGCATGTTGGGCAATTTCAAATGCATCATCAGGTGGATTAGCTAGACCTGAACAAATTAAATATTTAGTTAGTCAAGGATGTATTAAACCATTATGTGATTTATTATCAATTGCTGATAATAAAATAATTGAAGTTACATTAGATGCACTTGAGAATATTTTAAAAGTTGGTGAACTTGAAAGGGAAGTTAGAGGTTCAAATATTAATGAGAATGCAGCATTTATTGAAGAAGCAGGTGGTGCTGATAAAATTTTTGAATGTCAAAGTAATGTTAATGAAAAGATTTATGCAAAAGCATTTAAAATTATTGATACATATTTTAGTGATGAAGGTGAAGAAGAAATGGCAAATTATGATAATATGCAACCAAATATTGCAGAAAATGGACAACAATTTGGATTTGGAGTTGATCCATCATTACAAAATGGTGGATTCAATTTCAACAATTGAATTATCTTGCATTTGTTTTTTATGATTTATTTGAATTTTTTTTTTATGTCTTACTCCTTTTTTTAATTTCTTTCATAATATTTTCCAATCCTTTTTTAAACTTTTTTAAAAATCATTCTTATTCTATTCTTAATACATTTAATTTGTTTTTTCCCCTTTTAGTTTTGATTTCTATTTTTCATTCACCATTGAAGCATTCCTTTCTGGCATGAAGGTAGAGAGGTTATTTGATTTTTCTACCTTGTCTAATTTTTTTCCCCTCTATTCTCTCTTTTATATACACTCTTATATTAACACCTTTCCAATCATGTATTTTTGTTTTACACAGTTTTCTATAAAATTTCAATTTAATAATACAGTCTGAAGTGTAACAGAATGTTAATTAATAATTAATACTTATATCAAAAAATATAAAATTAAGAGGAAGCGGATATGAAGAAGAAGGAGAAGGGGGGAGGTGGAAGGGGTAGAAGTTGTTAAATTATAACAATAAAGCAGCAGCAGCAGCACAACTTAAAGCACCAGCTGACCAACCAATAACAGAATTTTTCATTGCAAAAGGATTTTGAATTGCAACATTAGCATCACCTTCAAAGACAGTTGTTGTAGTTTCTTCATGATGAGTATTGTTAAATTTACCACGTTTATGAGTACCAGTAGAAGTAGTTTTAGTTGTTTCATGATGAGTATTGTTGAATTTACCACGCTTGTGAGTACCAGTTGAACTTGAAGATTCAGTTGTTTCATGATGAGTATTATTAAATCTACCACGTTTATGGGTACCAGTAGAAGTAGTTTTAGTTGTTTCATGATGAGTGTTATTGAATCTACCACGTCTATGAGTACCAGTTGAAGAAGAAGATTCAGTAGTTTCATGATGAGTATTGTTAAATTTACCACGTTTATGAGTACCAGTTGAAGTAGTCTTTGTAGATTCATCATGAGTATTGTTGAATCTACCATATCTATGAGTTACAGCATCACCAGATTTAATAACGGTAACAGTAGTTGTTGGTTGTTTTGGTTCGGCATCAGCTTGTGCAAAAGCTGCTGAAGCTAATAAAGTAGTTGAGACAATAGTAGAGAATTTCATTTTTTAAATTGAATATTTATATTAATATTTATTATAACAATTGTAGCAGTATTAATGTAAGAAACAAACGAAGGAAATGTCAATTAGAGAATTAGAGCAAAGTGATAAGGTATGAAACTTTTTTATTCTTTGCTTGAGGCTAATGCTGAAAGGATCAATAGTTTAGACTGTTTAAAAGGGAAGGGAAGGAGAGGAAAAGAAGAGGGAGAGAAGGGAGAGAAGGGAGAGAAGGGAGAGAAAAGGAATTAAACAATGATAAAAGAGTCAGTACAGTATATACAAATCCTTTCAAGAAGAGTAAGATGTAGGTCTAATAAATTGGGATACTCAAATTGTCTGCAATTAATAAATTTGAGATAATTTAATGCCCACTCCACAAAGCGCGATTTCCAGTGTTTTCACTTTTCCAGTGTTTTCACTTTTTCAGTGTCGTCACAGACTGAATTTGGGCAATAAAGAATACAAAGACTGGAATTTACACGCCCGTACTCACATCCGTGCACCACTAGACACACTCACTGAGAGAGACAGAAAAGTAAACACAACACTGGCGGAAAACAAAAGCCGGTCGGGGAGCGCGACAGTGCCAGTTGAGCTTGAGCTGATTGGCTAGACGCCGTGGGAGGAAGAGGGGGGGGACCAAATTGCCATAATCACATATAGATATTAAGCCGAGGTTAAGCCGACAATTTGAGTCGACGTCCTTCTCACGTGACACACTCTCACGTGATATTTAGATTTTTGTTTTGTTTGCTTTTCCCTCTTCTCAGGTTCGAACCTGGTACCTCTGTAGTTCTACTTGATGCTTCTCCCTTCGCCTTTTTTCTTTGCGACAACGCTTCTTGTCGTGCACCGCGAACCCAGTTCTCGCCTTTCCGCATTCTCGTTGAATTCAACATTTTCAACCCATTGAGCTCATGTCGACAACTCAGGTAAATAACCAACAACTACTAGCCACTCCATCCGGATACACATCACTTTTCCTTTCCTTCCATTCCATTCCATCCATACATCCATCCCCTTCTTACTAACAGAGGAAACCACTCACACACATTCACATACACACGATCTCTATCTCTTCCCTCCCTTTCTCATGTCCAGGAGAGTTACTAGACATTTTGTCGGCTCGTCCGCAGTAGCTCCAATTGTCCTCGATTCTTCTTCTTCCGACAATGATGATGAGCCAACCATAATAAGCGCGAACATAACAAACGTTGATGGAAAGGTTATTACCAACACTAAGAGCAAATATAAACCCAAAACTAACACTAAGGCTATCACCAAAACTAGCACCAAGACTAGCACCAAGACTAGCACCAAGACTAGCACCAAGACTAGCACCAAGACTAGCACCAAGTCCAAGTCTAATTCATCAATTCCATCCCAAACTTCTTCTATTTCTCGTGTCTTACCTAAGTCTGCCCTCACTCTATCTTCCTCCACTACTACTACTACCACTACTTCTACCTCCATTCCCACATCACATTCTCATAAGAGGAGGAAAATACATGAGGATGATCTTGACTTGGACTCCGTCTTACAAGCGTCTAAGGAAATTAACAGAGTTGTGCGTAATCAGAAATCTGAACGCAAACTGGCCTCGGCTTCCACCTCAGCTTCCATCTCAGCTTCATCTTCGACTTCATCTTCAGCTACTTCTACATCCCCGTCTACTCCATCCCAGCCAATCAATGCACAGGATGAGAAAAAGACATGTGTTTCACATCCTGCACAGCCTGCACCGCCTTCACCGCCTGCACCGCCAGCACAAAACAACGGGTCACGTGACGCCGGAAGAGTTGTTGCTAATACAACTCAAGTACAAGGTGAATACCATAAGTCAATGAATAACTCGGATATGCAATCCAATTTAACTACTGCTCTGAATATACCTATTAAGAAAAAAAATTTACCTGATTCTAAATCAGTTGAAATTAAACCAAGTATTACAAAATTCGATCCAAGAATACATAAACCTTACAAGGATTTATATGATACTTTTTGTATTACTTGTGAGAAAAAGGGTAGATCAGATTTTTGTAATCGACAAAAACCATGTGATATATGTGTTGGTAAAAAAGTTGGAGGTTGTTCTTATCCTCCAACTGCTAAAATTATAGTACCTGCAACAATTAAAAGCAGATTTAGTCAAGGTCCTATTATTAATAATAATAATAATAATAATAATAATAATAATAATAATGTTATTCTACATAAATTGAAAATACCAAAAAGGGTATCAATTCTAAGGAATAATCGTACTCCATCAAATGCTGATATAAGGAAAGCATTAAAAGATGCGGATGAAAAAAAGACGAAAGCTAATGTTGTCAATAAATCATCACTTCCTTCACCATTACCTACTCCTATTTCCTCATCGAAAAATTCATCAAAAATCTTACTAACTAAAACCGAAAAATTTGAACATGAAAAATCTGAAAAATCTGAAAAATCTGAAGAATCTGAAGATGATCAAATTGAAATCGGTAATAATTCTAATAATTCGGAATTAGAAATTAGTAGTGATTATGATGAAGATTTTGATAATGGTGATGGTGATGATGATGATGCTTATGATCGTAGAATTGAAAGACGTCGTATTCGTACAGCACTTGAACGTAAGGCAAGAAATGGTAGCAATGTTAACATGGATTCATTTATGCAAACACAAAGAATTTTACAAGAACTTGAATTTGAGAAACGTGATGTTAATGAAATTTATACATTAGGTCGTCGTCGTCGTAGAGAAGCAACTAGAGAAAATTATAAATTACCAAGTGAAGATGATGAAAGTGATAGTAATTTAGATAATGGTTATGCAATAGCTGAAGCACGTAATGAACAAATTATTTTAAGTGAAGATGAAGAAGAGAAAAGATTTTTACGTGGTGAATTAACAATGGATTATATACGTGAAAAGGAGAAAAAGCAAAGGAAACAAATAGTTAGTGAATCAAGTAGCGAAGATGATTTTGAAATTTAATATTGATAATATATTGTACTTTAATTAATTATGTAAAGAATTGTATAATAGTTTGAAGCATTTGCATTGAGCCGTCACAACAAAAAATTGTTGTGACAATTATTTTGGCTATTATTGGCATGGGACAGGATTTGGAAGATATTGATTCAAATAAAAGTAAAGAACTAGAAAATAAATTGACATCACAGTTGTAAGTATTGTTATTAAAAAGCTAGTTCTTCTACTCCTACTTTCATCTAATTCAAATGAGTCTAAAGAAGAGTTTGTTTTGTTTTCAAACTCTAACTCTGATTTATTCTCTGCCGGTACATCACTTGCAGATAGTGGTAAAATATTATATTTTCCTTGAAACATTGTGCAGCATAGACAATTGAAAAGAAGAAAAGAAGAAAAGAATAAACAAAGAAAAGGACTGACTACATATATCTATTGTTTGATTAGATTAAGATAACACAGATCTTATTACACAAATCTCCTCGTATCTCGGACTACATGAAATACAGTCTGAGACTCACTCACTCACTATTTCTATTAACGCAATGGGTCTCCCACGTGCTGCAAAAATTCCTCGCGCAGGGCCTCAAAAGCGCTGAGCCGCGCACAGGGATTCCATCGCAAAAGCTTCTCGGCAAACACCGACAGCTCGGCAACTTCCGTTGTCCTCTCATCACAATCTTCTCTTTCATCAGCCCCACGTCGAACCCACCGTCCCACAGACCGGCTGCCAGGAGCAAGATGTCGAGAAGTCTTACTGTGTTGTCGCTGTTTCCGAGCAATGTATTCCCTGTTCAATCCACCGCTAGAGTCAAAAGCTTTCCATAGAAGGGTGTTGGCCGCTTTTTTACTATTTGGGTTCCTATTCTTGCTTTCACTCACGAGTCCTTCATCAATAACACGTTGACGTAGCTCAATGATTAACTTTCGTGATGGTACATTGAAATATTCAATGCATTGACAGAATAATTCCCATTCATTCTGTGGTTGTAATAATGGAACACCATTATATAGTTCAAGTATTATTAGGGCAACTGACCATATATCAATCTTGGTGTCGTATCGCGCTCCAAGTAGAACTTCAGGTGCCCTATAGAACCTTGACTGTAAATAACTATACCTGAGTGATTCTTCTTTACAAGAGGAACCAAAATCAATTATTTTGACTGTACCATTTTGATCAATCATTAAATTTTCCGGTTTCATGTCACAATGTATTATTCCAAATGAATGGATAAATTTTAAACCTTGCAAAATGTCTATTGTAAACCTCTTTACAATATTAATTGAAAATCCATTAAAATTAGTCATTTGAATTAGCTCATATAGATTCAAATTTAAAACTTCAGTCACAATACACATATGAGACCTAAATGTAAAATGTTCAATATATTTAACAACATTATCATTTTGAATTTGCTTTAATATTTTAATCTCTTCAACTGATTGCAAAAGGAGTTTAGGATCATTTCTAATGATTTTACATGCGTACAATGGTAAACTCCTATTTGAATGATCTCTAACAGTAACAACTGTTCCAAAAGCACCTTTACCAAGTATATCAATAATTTCATATTTATACTTGATATGATCACCCTTGATTATTTTATAGTTATTATTTTTATCATCAAATCCATGATTATTAGCATAATCTTTCATATCAGTCCCAATTTTCATTGATTTATTAACACCTGTGAAATAAATATCAGGGTATTGTGATATTCTCTCATACATTGATAATTTTTCAAAAAGATCAGGACGTCTTGAACTTAGCTCTTCATATCTATAAGGTTTTAATTTATCATCCTCAAAAGATAAAATTGTATGATTTTGAAACTTTTTCCTAAATTTTGAATCACGATTAATTCGAATGGCTTCAATAAGTTCTTCCATATTTTTCAATTTATGCCTCTTAGGTTTGATATTGAGTTTGGAAGTTGTAGAAGACCTTTTCAACTTGGAGGAGGTGGTCACTGAACTTGAGATACTACTCATTGAATCGATTCTACTTAAAGGTTTGTGTGTTGTTGATGATGTTGACGTTGAGGTGGTCGATATAAAATAGTTGAACTTAGTACTTTTATGCGATTGTGATTGTGATTGTGACTGTGATTGTGATTGCCCAATCTCAATTCTGTATTTATTTTGAGTTGGAACAAAGGAATGCCGCTTTCGTAATCCCTCAGTGCTTTTCTTCAAATGTCGTAGACTTGGAGATTGTGGAATTCCTGTAGATTCAGTTTGAATCTTAGATCTTTCCAATTTAGGTGTATCTAAACTGAGATTATTCATAGATGGTGAAGATATGAGAAACCTATTTAAATTGTTTGAAGATAAAACAGGTCGTGGTATTCTAGAATTCTCCATATAAGAATAAGACAAAATAGAATTTCGTTTATTACTATTGATTTTATGATTTGCTTTTGATATTGGTTTCATGTTTTCATCATTTACCTCATCTGTGACAGTCATGCTTAACACAGAGCCAGATCGTGAGGGTATCATAGATACCTCTTCTCGTATTTCAGGTCTAGTCGAGGTAGGCATAAGAAATTGATGCTGACTTAAGATGATGTTTGTCTATAGGTCTCGTTTCACGTTATTATCCAATGTGTCAACAAAGATCTGGAAATGAAAACACTCTACGCGAACGCAAATTTTGAGGATAGTCTTGCTGAGCCTCCCGCCCGCTAGTTAAAGCTTGTCGCCCTCTTTTCCTTCCTATTCCTATCCGCACGCTCAGCTCCTCAGCTAAAGAGCTCAGCTTAAGTTCACCTTGAAGCCCTCTTCACACTGCCTTCCATTCGGCACAGGATATAACCAATGACAGCAGAAGAGACTGAAGTAGAATTTATTGCAGAAAGATTGTCCACAGATTTGAAACTGTTGCTCTGTCAACTCGTGCTGGAGTCTGATCCAAACCAAACTTGGCACACGTTAGCAGATACTTTTCTGAATCATCCAATTGTGACTAAATTACACGCCACTGACGTCGAAAACCTTGCACAAAACATCACAGAAGCAACTTTTCCTGCAGTTGTCAAACACATTGTACATTCCACTCTTGCTTTAGAGTATACTCCAGAGCTTGGCGTTTCTTCTTCAGCAGCAGCAGAGCCTTTGGCGCGGACGTGTGCTTCTTTGACAAAGACGCGGGCTGCTGAGCTTCACCGAGCCTTGGAGAAACAGCGAAGAGAGTTTGCCTCGCTTTTGCGAACTGTGTGAAGCTTGACGAGGAAGAATTGGTAAAAGGCTTTTGACGTTCGACTTCTATTTTGCACTTTAATAATCAGCCATTCATAAATAGAGATGTCCAAAGATGCATCACTTTCAAAACTGGCTGACATCCAGAAATTGCAGAAGATATTCAGCTCTTTAGATCTTGAAACAATGTACGCTATGTCGCAATCGGAAAAACTTCAACAAGCATTGTCATCTAGTGATTTCATCAATACAATGGCTTCGACTTTGTTGTTTTCTAGAGATAGTTCAGATTTGTCTAATACGAAAATATCACAAGAATCATTACAAACATCCCAACAGATTGAGCATCCCTCCAAACAGTCTAGTTTTCAAAATGAGAGACAAATGCAGCAAGACTTGGAAAAATTGCAGTTGAGTAGGCAGCTCCGTGATAATCAACAGCACAATTTGCAATCACGACAGGAATTATCATCACAGTTCGATGAGGAAGCTTTTCTTCAAACGCTTTCAAATGAAGAAAAGATGAAAATTCATCGGAAACTATCCAACTATGATGATACACTTAAAGCTACTCTTGATGTTATTAGAAATTCTGGAAATCTTACAAGTAATAAGATGTTACAACCCATTTTTCATGACCTTCCCTCAGATAGTGAAATGCAAAAATTCTTTGAGCATATAGATCCAGATAGGAAACTTCAAAAACTTAAAGTCAACACTGAATTTTCAGTTTCATTAGAATCAGATCCTTCTATCTTGGAAAATAAAAATGCTGATGAATACGTTGAACAAATGATCAAAGTGATGAAACAAAATAAAAAATTTGATAATTTCCTTGATGCTGTATCCAAAGTTGAAACAGTTCCAGATAATGGAACTATAATTTCTGCGCATGAACAGAAACATCAATCTCAGCAACGAAAAACTGAAGATAAGGAAGAGAAAGTATTAAGACAAATACATCTTGCCTTAGAATCGTTCAAATTGGATAAAAAAATAGAGCAAGATATTACTGATGAAATATCAGCACTAATCAAACAGAATAAATATATTTTTATGAATGAAGATTTTAAGAAAAATGCTATTAAATGTAATCAAAAAATCAATTTTGACAACATTCACGAAAATTCTAATTCAGTAGCAGATGATCAGCTTAATAATAATTTAATGAAATGTCTAAAGCTGGAGGAAAAGGCAAAGGAACTTTTTGATCCACATGTCGAACTACAAAAATGGCATGAAGAATTTAGAAAATACAGGAATGAAAATCCACATGATCATGGATCAGCTTCTTCTCCACCACCACCTCCACCTCCACCTCCACCTCCACCACCTTTACCACCTCATTTGGATGAAGTTAATTCAGGTGATAGCAGATCAATTCAATCATCTAACTTACCAATGATGCAATATATTAATCCTAATCCTACGAATGAGGAGAAACTGGATTTACAAAGGGAATGTTTAGATAGACTTAAACAAATTGAAGTTCAGTTGCAAGATGATAATGGTGGAAAGAAAATGGTTAGTGGTAAAAAGAAGAAAAGTAAAAAGAAGAAGAAGAAGAATGCGCATGATGGTATTAACGTCTCAGCAATTAACCATGTAGGTCACAATGATCCAAATAACAATGTTTGGCTCTGTGAGCTCTGTGAATATAAAATTGTCTATGGTGAACATCCAATTTTTTTAACAGAATGGTTGCAACGTAAGGAGCATCATCAAGAGAAAATGGAAATGTACCAGAGATATTTAATTGGTCAACGTAAGGAACGAAAAAGACAACAACACCATCAGCAACTATTACAACATCAATCTCATAATGACGACATACATGATGGTTGCGAACATGATCATGAACATGATCATGAACATGATCATCATCACCATCACATGCATTGCGATGATGATCATCATCATGCGGGTGAAGGAAGCGAATATACTGATGAAGATCCTGACGATAATGAAGATGAGCATGATCATACTCATTGTGACTGTAAAAAGCATTATTATTGGTAGTTAATTTTAAATAGCAGTAAAAAGAAATTGGTAACGTAAAAATCGACTATTCAATAGAAGGTTATCTCCCTATCATTTCATTGATATGAGTAAGTTCACTTTTCACTTCGAAATCACTCTCATCCGTACTTTTCTCGTCTTTGATGTTAAGTACTAAACTATTCAAAATTAATTCATCAGCAGCTTCTGAATCTAAAAGGTCTAACTCTGACTTCGGAAATACTCGTGGAAAAATTATTGGAACCAAAACTAAAATCAACATCAAAACCCCGGGGAATCCAATAGCTCCTTTAGTATTAGTAATAGCAAATTCTCCTGTAAATGCCAACAATTCGAAAATTAGGTATATTGCAAAATATTTTTTGGACGAAAGGTAATACTCAACGGGGAATTCTGCTGGTATGATTTCAGCTTGGTCGTTACTTTCATGATAATTTTCTTCTCTCTCCTTATGACGTAAAACAACGTGTTTGAGTTTTTGCTTCCATGAATTGTCTAAAAATAAGAATCTCATTCTCTTCGCAACGTCTGTCTCATCAATCGTTGTGATAGCCATAATCCAAAATAAACCCGCAAGAACGCATTGTGGAATAGTTCCTAAAACAATTAACAATGGTCGTGTCATCATACCTAGAGTCATAAGCCCTTGAAAAAAATTTGTAAGTCTTTGTTCCACAACTTTTGAGATTTTGTTAACTCCAAGTTTTTCGTCATATTCATAAATGCAAAGGGAGTATGTATGTAAAGGTGCTTGAGGTATTAATCCATTCGGAGCTGGAATTCCGAGTAAACCAGCTACACCCGTAGTAATTCCGAGAAGAAATAAATCATAATGGAAAGCAGCTGGTTTCTTCAATGGGAATTCAGAGGATTGGCACATAAGAGATGAAATATTGTGATCATAATAAAATAAAGCAGTTAATAGAATAGCAAAGGGAATGGCAAGGAAAACATTACCCACTGTGACCCCTTCCCAAAATCTAATAAACCAATCAGATTGTCGGTGGATAGTATCAGTTGGTCTAAAAGATTTTGTAATTGGAAGTTTGGCAAAATCTACATCATTCAAGTATCCTCCGAAATGGATAAATCCAGTAAAAAAAATAACACATAATGGGGTACTATAATCTTTCACTAAAGTCCTGAAACTTCTTGAAATGTAATGAGATTTTGCACCAAAGATGTGAGCTGCAACACCGAATATTGCCATAACGAGTGCAACAACAATTGAAGCAAAGCCGCTGGAAACATCCTTCATTTTGAATTGATTTGATAAAATTTGGATACCTTTTTGTATATAGACAATGTTGATGAAAAATCCAAAAACATCACATGAGAATTTTGTAACATATCTCATAAAATTTGTAGTGTTGCAAATAGCCAAAATAAAATGAAATAACATTGACCAGAGACAAATCCAGCACATGAATTGGAAGTATGGAATTCCCATAGGTTCAATAATTTCATAGACTGTATAGTTAAAAATTGAAATTGGACCAGTAACTCCAACTATACATAGAGGAGATCCTCCAATCAATCCAAACACAATTCCACCCATTGCAGATGCTAATAAAACTTCATTGAGACCATAAGAATTGTTGGTATGATCGAACATATCTTGTGCAAAAGCAATGGCAGGTAAAAGATTCGTAAAGAAAATGAAAATAGTTGATGGTATTGTCCTATAAGTAATTCCATCCTTGATATCTGAAATATAGTATTTAATCAATCTGTTTTTCACATCATTATAAATTCCGCTTCCTAGATATCGGAAATGGAAAAGTTTATTTCTTTTATATTTTGTTCTCCATTCAGATAACCAAGTCGGCATATCGATGAACTCCTTTTCGATGGAATAGATTTACAAAAAGAAATCAAAGAGTACAAACTATTAAAGGAAGTGTCTAATGCAATAGATAAAGCCACCCCAACGTGCGCATTACATAATACGGGCCAACCTCAGAATTTGTCAAAAATGTCAAAATTTAGGAAAGTCTGAAAAATTCCAGTTTCGCGGGTCAAAAAAAATAATTCTGTCTAGCTGAATCGAATTTATCACTAGAAACTTTTCAATGTGATTGTGTAACGGAAGGAGATAAGGAGCATTTAATAGGTCAAGACTTCCAATGTTGCAAGGTAAATTACTGAATTTTGCTAAAGTCTCAACAAGATTCCAGTCGACATTGGCTTCTGGTCCTAGAGCACCATTTGCGAATCATGTGCCGAAAGAGAAAGGTAGACCTGTAAATTTTGATAAAAACATGCCAATGTATGTGAAACCTAAAGCATGGGAGAAAGATGGTCTAGATAAAGAAGAATGGTTTAAAAAGAAACATGCATATCATCATGTTTTACAAAAGCCTGCAAGGGAACGTTCAAACTTGAGATATCAAGGCATAGATGAGAAAAAGAAGAGGGAACGCATGGAAGAGTTTTCTATAAGAGAATCATCAAGAGAACATAAAACACATCTTAAAAAGCTGAGATCAAATCCTCAAATAGATTATCTTTTTGGAACCAATGCAGTATTGGCTGCTTTGAAAGCTGGTAAACGTGCCAGATTTGGTAAGTTACATCTTCATAATCCGAAAGATCTACCTAAGGTTAATGAAATCTTAAAATTAGCAAAAGAGAAAAATGTGAGCATAAAAGAATCTAGTAAGCAAGATTTAAATATTTTGACTGACAATGCTGTCCATAATGGTATCGTTTTAGAATCTAGGCCCTGTGATGCTCTTAGTATCAACTGTATGTTGGAATGTAACGAAGATAAATCATTTAGTGTTAAAGCTGGTGATGGGCTTCTAGGAGAGGAAACTCATGAATTTATTACTGACTCTTATGGTAAAAGACAACCGTTTGGTATTTATCTTGATGAAATTTCAGATCCACATAATGTTGGTGCAGTTTTGAGATCAGCATACTTTTTAGGTGCAGATTTTGTAGTTTTCAGTGAAAGGAATTGTGCTTCATTAACACCTGTTGTTGCAAAGGCTAGTTCGGGTGCAATGGAATTTATGGATTTGTTTAGAGTTGCAAAACCGTTAACATTTTTTGATCAAAGTATAAAGAACGGATGGAAATTTATTTCAACTGTTGCTCCAACGGATAAAAGGAATAACAAAAAACTGGTTGATGTTGATACAATTAAGGATATTTTACAAAAGGATCCAGTTATTTTAGTTATTGGATCTGAAGGTTCAGGTATTCGTACTAATTTGATCAATAAATCTGAGCATGTTGTTGCCATCAACAATGGTAGAGAAATGAATGAATGTGTTGATTCATTGAATGTTTCAGTTGCTACTGCCTTACTAGTTTCTAAAATCTTGCACTAAAGCTAGATTTTATGCATGATAAGTTTGTACATAAAGATCTGTAAATATTCCCTATGTATTTTTGTTTTAAGCTTTACATTCGAAACAAATTGAGATTTGAACTTTAATAGGTATACAAATCAATAATATATATTTACATGGATGGAATTTATTATGGTCATCATTACTGATCATTTACTGAAGATTGTGGTGAATTTTTATTGTTTAGCTCTAACAATGTGTAAAGATCATCGAAAATAAAATCGTTATCTGATTTAGACTTTCTGGAAAAGATTGAAGATGATTTGTATGTCTTTTTCAATGGAGTAGCTGTCAAGTCGAGGGTCTTGGTATCCAAGTATAATTTTGCACTAGTAACAGTTGTTGGAACCTTCAATTCTCTTGCAAAATAATTATTATCAACTGTTCTATTCTGGAAAACAAGTTTCTCTACATAACTATTGTTAGCTGCCACATTTGAAACATTTGCAACAAAACCTCCAACTGCACACTTAGTGAAGTTAGAAGATTTAGCAACAATTCTACCTGGAACTAATCTAGATGTCTGAGAGCCATTTGGAGTTTGAATTAGTCTACCCTTTAGGTTATAACTAAGACCAGCAGTACCAGAAAGAGATTCTGAGTATGTGGATGGTATAAAAGTTCTACTTGTATTCAAAAGTTGTGGTTTTTCAGCTTGAATAAATCTCTTAAATTCTTCATAAAGTGATTTCTTGGTCAGACTTTCAGGATAATTTGTAGCTAACCATTTGAGGAAAGGTCTTCTCAAAGATTTCAATTCGGGTTTTATAACTTTGTTAAAATTTTCTGAATTCAATGGTTGGTTTTTGATATGTAACAAACCTGCAATTGTTTGGGGTGCTAGAAATTCCTTTGAACTTTCAAACAGTGGATTAGAAGTAGAATTCAATGTTTTTGTATTGCTATTTGATGTATTGGTGTTATTAAAACGTGAAGAAACAGGTTCAACGGGGATTCCCAGTTCTTGGAATCTTTCCTTTTTAAGATAGTCACCATTTAAAGTTTCAAAGTTTGGTAAACCATACTTGTTGTCCAAATCATTCAGAATAATTCTCCTTGTCTTTATCTTTCTTGGGATTCTCATTTTCAAACCGAAATCTCTTCTGGAGAATGAAGAAGCTGGTGCTTCAATGATTTGATGAGTTGGAAACGCACCATTAGCATTTAAGGTACGATCACCAATTTTATTTTGAAGCTGGGCAATTTTTGTGTTTTTGAAAAGCTTGCCTAGCGTTGACTGTCCGTTGATACTCTTCAACATGCTGTGTCGTGTACAAATCGAAGGGTGTAAACTGATAATCAGTTACCCAAAGTGTTAAAATATCCATGCTATCGAAGAATCGAGGATTGAAAAATGGAACAATTACGTTTTACCCGGACACTGAAGCTTAAAGAAAAAAAAAGCTGGTGGAGGCTCGTCATTGAGTGTCGACGCGTCGATTGGGGGGACTCCACATAGATGAGAACAAGAAGGAGACAAAGAAGATCCACTCCGGTAGAGTTCAGTGTAGTATCCTGTGTGGGTGGATCCAGTGCACGAGAACTATCATATAGAGACCATGTCTAAAGGTAAGAATCCGTGTAAGGATTACAAGCTCTTGGAGGTTATAGGTAGGGGGAAGTTTGGTACTGTTCACAAGGCCATTCACAAGGAATCAAAACAAGTGATTGCCATAAAGATATTGAATCTGGATACCGATCATGAAGAAGTGAAGGATATTCAACAAGAGATACAGTTTTTATCTAATTTGAAAAGTATATCTAATATCACTCATTACTTTGGATCTTACTTAAATGGCCATAAATTGTGGATTCTAATGGATTATTGTTCAGGGGGTTCAGTGAGGACTCTACTCAAACCAGGCCCTTTACAAGAAAAATATATTGCTGTTATAACTAGGGAACTGCTAATTGCTTTACAATTTATTCATGAACATGGAGTAATTCATAGAGATATTAAAGCGGCAAATATATTGATCAATAAAGATGGTAATGTCAAGCTTTGCGATTTTGGAGTTGCAGCACAATTAACATCAACTGCTGTGAAAAGAACAACAATGGCAGGAACTCCTTATTGGATGGCACCAGAAGTCATAACAGAAGGTGCAACATATAATGTTAAAGCTGATATATGGTCTACTGGTATAACAATTTATGAAATGGCTACAGGTAATCCACCTTATAGTGACAAGGATGCACTGAGAGCAATGCAATACATTACACAGCATGAACCTTCTAGATTGGAAGGTAGGCAATATGGGCCTTTGTTGAAAGAAATTGTTGCCATGTGCTTAGAAGAGAAACAGGATGTAAGGCCAACAGCAGAAGATCTTTTGAAATCGAGGTTTATTAAAAGCAGTAAGACTTTTCCAACTTCTCTCTTAAAAGAACTTATTGGAAAATATTTATTATGGAGAGATTCACGAAATTCCAGCACTTCAGCCGGTGGTATGAAAACAATAACTGAAGTACCAGAAGGACCAGATGGATCAGTAGTTAATGAAATTGACAAGATTGAACCAACACGATCTTCTTTTAATGATGACTCTTCTATAGTAGGAGAAGAAAGTGAAGACATAAAATGGGATTTTGATTCATTAAAATCGGCAGAGTATATTCTTGAAAATGAGATTGATCTAAAAGAAGAAAATCACCAATTTGATGATTTTGACTTAGAAACAAATAACAATAAAGATTTCATTACATCTCCATATAATAGAACATTTACTATCGGTAATACTTTGATGAATGGTCATGTAAATGATACTAGAGTTAACTCAACCATGACAGGTACTCATACTAATACTCATAATATTAGTTCAGGTGTTGGAAATTCTACTGCTTTATCTTCTCAAATTGACTCAATAATAAATTCACAATCAGGATCAGCTGTTAAAATTGAGCCGCCAAAATCATTGATGAGATTGTTTCAAACAGAAGAAGAAATCAACAATGAGAATAATATACATGATTCGATTCTTCTGGGCTCTAAATCGGTTGATTCAATGGTACATGGTAATAGTCACAAAATAGACTACTCATTGGCAAACGCAGATGAAATAAACACAGGAAAAATTGACTTATCTGCTGCTTTAGGTGGACATCAGCCAGCTCATGAAATTAGACATCCTATTGTATCTTCGCCTCTTGTCTCTATTGAAATACCAAATATTGAAGTGATTGAAAATGAAATTCAAGAAAGGGAGAAGCAAAGATCTAGAGCAACTACTGTAAATAATAATGCTAATAATACAACAAAGGTTGAATCTCTTATATCAGATCAGCCATTACCTATAAGGAAACCTACACTCACAATGACAAATAGGACTCCATCACCTGCGAGAGGTTTGGAACAAATCAA
The DNA here is from genome assembly GCA_030558495.1 of Pichia insulana. Taxonomy (NCBI): domain Eukaryota; kingdom Fungi; phylum Ascomycota; class Pichiomycetes; order Pichiales; family Pichiaceae; genus Pichia; species Pichia insulana. Next base: position 48,126 of record JAJMSP010000181.1, read on the forward strand.
TACAAGCTTTCAAACCTCTCCATCAAAACAGAGTAGCCCCTTACATATGAAACCTCTTACAACAAATTCACAACAACCTTTATTGCAACCATTAAATAATCTCAAAATGAAACCTCAAATCAATCTGACTGGTATAACAAATCATAAAGGAGTCAATGGACCGCAAACAGCACCGGTTTCAACTCTTACTAATTCTGAAATGCTTGACTCATCTATTAGGGCAAGAACTCAAATGAGGATACAGATGCCCAAGCCTGTATCTGCTACCACTTTAAATTTCAATAATATGTTGAAGGATAATATCAATTATAAAAATGATTTTCCTGAGAAAAATCAATTCGGGTTTGATGTTAGCGCAGCTTCTTCTTTACCTCTAGCTATGACACCTGTAACAGAACGACCAAATCCTACATCCAATGTAACACCCGAAAAAGAGTCAAATAAACCATTTGATGTTTCAAGTGGTTACACAGTTACTTCATCACAACCTTCAAATTTGTCACATAAGCTTTCATTTTCTACCTCAACTAGTACAAATTCAGGTACAATTAATGAACGAAAGATGTCAATCGAAACAACAACGAGATACCCCACACATTCAAACGAATCTAGCCAACTTCGAAATAACTCAGTTGTATCATCTCATGATGATTCAGATAAAGCTGCTGATGTTACATTAACGAATGAGAATGCCTCAACCTCCACGTCAATGAACACAGATAATTTAGTTACAGGACTGGGTATGATGACTATAAGCGATACTGGCAAGGCATCACCACTGAGAATGAATAGTATAACGCAAAAGGAAATAAACAAGAATAATACTAAAGATAAATTGATTAGAATTTTGAGTATGTCACAAATGAATGTGAATAGAGTAACAAATTATGGATTGGGCATGTCCGAATCACAAACAGATGAGGGAAGCATAGGAGAGTTCTATGTAAAAGAAATTGAAAATCTTCTCGGTAACATGGACGATTTATTAAAGTTAACAGTTTCAGAGCTGAAATAGAAACAAGTGGCCATGTTTTGTACTTTTTATGTAATTTTAAATCGGATGTAATAATATAGTTTTATGCGTGGTTTTACATAATCTTTATGCAGATCATAAATTTTTACCTGTTTTGTTAAAACTCTCATCAACAACTGAAGCAATATCAACATGCATAATGACCACGAGAGTTATATTTACGAGAAGAAGGAAAGATGGTGAAGCTTTCAGACTATACACTCGTGTAACTACACAATTTGAATACCAAAACAAATTGATAGAATGTGTGGGCAAAAATTGTGATCCAATGATGACGAAGTGTGGTACAGTCATCGGTATGGATAACACAGAAATATACCTCTTAGAAAACATTACGTTTGAAATTAATCTTTTGCTTTTAAACAACGGTAACTTTGAACAATATAGAGGTAAGATTGATAACACTGTTGTTGAAAGCATGTTTCAATCGAATTTAGTATCAGGTACTGAACCTGTAACACTATATGTTTGGATATATGGCTTAATTATATCTGGGGATTACGATGATGGAGATAATTACAGGTTTGAGCTTGTTAACACTGGAACAGAGCTTTATTGGTCAATAAAAATTATTGATAGTGGGATTTACAAGACTGTATTAAGCATTAAATTGGAGAATGTAGAAGATATTGACATTGATGAATACTTTCTTGAAGATCTCGAGAAATTATGGAACATATCAGTAGATCATAAGAAGAAAGAGAAAGAATGGCAATTGGAAAAAGAAAAAATGGTACAAGAAATGGAAATGCTTCGAAAAAGAACAGGAATTGAGCATCTTCAGAAAAGTTTGAGAACCATGAAAGCTAAAATTATCGAGTATTTCTTACCATTGGTGAACAATTTGCTTCATGAAAAAAAGAAACTTCTTGCACAGTCAGCAGATGAAGGGGACACAATCTTTTTACGAGCTTTGAAAAGAAAAAAAGGAAAAGGTTTAGAAGAAGATGTAATAGAAAGAGATATAGAGAATGATGTGCTTGATATTGATGAATTTATGGAAGCTGAAAGGCATAAGCGTATGAAAAGAGCAGAAAATGACAAAGTTGGTTCAAAAAAAAAAGAAGAAGAAGAAGAAGAAGCAAGCAGAGAGTTAAGCTTTGAGGTGGAAACTGATGAAGATTCGATCAAGTTTAATGGGAAGAAAAGGATAGCAGATGTTAGTACTATAGTTGAAGAAAAGGACTATGCTTTAGATGCTGTGATTGAAGTTGAAAACTTAGACAAGGTGAGGGATAGTGAATTAGCTATTTTGGATGAGGATACAGATGCTGATGCACGCAATACTGACCCTGACATGACAGAGATAAGTACTGAAGTGGAAAGTGAGGTTGAACATGTTGATACTGATATTGATGAAGACACACAGTTATGAAGGTTTATTTTCAAGTATTAATTATACATTACCCAAGGGTATAAAAATTTATGTGGGATTAACATAAGAAATCCACCGTTTACTTTGACTAGTTTTAGATACAAATTGAATATTAGAATTTTTCAGAAAACCAGCTGATTTGGAAAGTTTTTTAATAGCTTTCCCTCTTTTGATATCGTCTAAACTTAACCAAGGTACTTCACAAAATTCTAAAGATGCAGCTGGGACTATAGTTTTGCTCAAATTTGATATACTAGGTAATTCATCAGATCTGGGAGGTAAAGTGATTGCAGACCAAAGTTTGTATCTTGCTATTGAAGCCAGCTTCAATAAGCGAATGAAGTCATCATCATATTTTTTGGAGTCATTTTGTAACTGTAAAACGGACAAAAGTCTCCATTTGAACTTTTCATTAAAAATACATTCGGCAGAAATCATCTCATAGGATCCATCACTTATTTGGTAATAGTTTTCCAGCAATAGTTGATCAAATATGTCTATTTCACTTACTTCAACGTCAGCAAGGTATCTTTCAAGATTTCGATCATGCGCATATATTAAAAGGTAATTAGAATTGAATCTTTGTTCACGAATTCTGTTAGTTTTACCTAAAAAATGGAGTGGTAGAAGTGCATCCCATTTGGGATCATCAATAACAACATTTTCTTGAAGTAAGGGTAACGTTTTGAAATCTTGAGAAAATGTTTCTAAAAGAGTTGGCATTTTACCGTTGTTATAATGTAGGACTTTTTCTAGAACAGAGTTGCTGGGCCTTAAAGCAACCTTAGCTGATGAACCCATTTGTCTTGCAAATGATATAAATTTAGATGCAAGAAAGAAGGGTGTACTTCTTTCTTGTAGAATTGGTCCATTTTGTTCAATTCTATGTAGAGAATATTCTTCAGCTTTTGAATCTAGCTGATAATCAATATTCAACGGATGATACTCTGTTGGGGATAATGTTTTTGAATGAGGTATTAGTGATTTTCTTCGGCGTAAATGGTGTTCTGTTATTGAATATTCTGAGATTGGAGATTTAGAAAATTTCAAGCAAAAGCTGCTTTTGACCTTGTGGGTTTCTTTGAATGATGGAGACCAGCTATGTGAGCTATTATGTGATGAAGGCAATGAACAAATTGTTTCAGAAGATAGTGAAAATAAAGAGTCAGTAGATTTTGGGTGGGAACATTGATAAGAAATGTCATGATTATTGAAATCGACTAGAACTTCGCTAGTCGTTGAAGAGGTGTCATAGTTGAATCCTGAAAATTGCTGTGATTGTATTCCTCCTTTATTCTCCATGTGACATTTTTCATGCGAGAAAGAGTCAGTCAAGTTGGAAACTGATACCAAAGACACGGCAGTTACTGGTGTTGTTTTCGGTACAACAACTGACAATGCCATAGCGTGTTTGAAGATATAGAGAAGGTAGAAGATACGAATTAAAAGAAAGGAAGAAGGTAGGACTAGATATAACGTCAAAGTTTCGATGCTAGGGACTGTTATCCTGACAAAGTCACAGTACCCGAAGACAGATAGTGCTTGCCGCATCCGCAACTGAAAAACTGCAACGGTAGCCGATAGCGATCTAAAGTAAAATTGAATTTGAACGAAGAAAACTGGTACGAAAAAGAAAAAATGCGGGTCTAAGCGCCTAGTTCACTGATTTTCCCAATCGGGAAACTTTGCCGCGATAAGAAGTAGCCGCAAATAAATAAATAACTGTGTTATTTCCAGAACAACTGGAAGTAGATCAGGGTGGAAACAGGGAGAATCTTCTAGCCATGTCATGAATATAGTTATATCCAGTCCGAGAAGTAAACACTTACAACACTATCTTTCATTTTAATAACCATTGAATTTCTTCAAGCGTTTTTTTGCCTCAGTTATTGAAAGTTCCGTGGCCAGGTCACAAAAAAGCTTGTTCTGAATTGTAGCCCTCTTGTTGCTCAATGCAAACAAGAGGACACACTGTTCAGTATAAGCACTTTGAAAAGAGGGAGTATTTATCCATTTCTCAGTGACTACCTCTTCTTCAGCGGCAGTAAGTCTAATATTTTGAATATCACTAAACTCTTCAAAAAAAGGGAAGGATCTCATCCAATTCTTCAATTAAAGCTTTCTTTTCTTCCACCAATTCCTTCAACGGAGCTAAAAGTGCTTCAGCTTTAGAATTCAAATCAGCATTAATGCGTGATTTCATTTCTGTCCATGATTTGTAAATGTTTTGACCTTTTTCCTCAAGGCTAAGGGTTTTATTCTTCGGTACAATTAAGATTTTTTGAATGTCAATAAAATGTTCCTCTGGTACCTTATATTTAAAGATGGTGAGGTCATTGATGAGGTTCCATTTCTCACCAGTGAATTTAGATTCGAATTGTCCTAATCCTGTTGCAACCTTGCTGAGCTTGCAGAATTTCTTGCCTTCCTGTCTTGGAAAAACTCCGGCGATTACTGCAAGTGCAACCTTCATGAAAATATTCACCTCTAAGGAGTTAATCAGTGGGAGCCTGTCAGATACCGCTCCTGGATAACTTTAGCTAAAATTCTCTCAATCTCATCTTTTGTAATAGTAAGAGCCCATGGTGATAACCATTCTTCAGCGTATCTCTTAACTATATAATCGCACATTTGCAAAAGAATGAATTGTGATCAGAAGAGGGTAAATAAAGGTCTTGCGGGGTTTTATATAATAGGGTATAAGCCAGGGACCAAAAATTGGCAGGCTGCGTCCAAAAAAATGACAGCTATACAAAATTCAAACACTTCACAATAATCAATCACCCAAGATCTTTTGTCACAAGATATTACACTGGCAGAATGAATTTGTCGGGTTTCTTCCCTTGTTCTGGGTCTTTTTTTATAAACTACTCAAAACACTCTCACATTTTTGATGGACTGGGTAAGGAAGGTGCTGCATAGAAGTTGCAGCAGTTCGTCTATAGAGAAGTCAACCGAGACATCACAATCAAACTTAATTGTTCCTACCACAGTCAGAAAATTCCCTGAGAAATATGGAACTGAAAAGTTATGCATTGGTCAAGGAATTTCTAGTAAGGTCTATCTCTATGAAAATATTAAAGATAAAAATCTTTATGCTGTCAAATCTTTTGAAAAATTGAATTTAAAGGATGCAGACGAAATAAAATCAATTGAAAAGGAGATTCAAGTATACAATCTGATAAATCATAGTAGAAAACATGTGGTTGAACTTATAGATTCAATTATTGTCAAACGTGCCAACAAAATTTATCTTGTTTTAGAATACATGCCATATAGCTTGAACTTTCTTGTCATGTCTTATGGAATTCTGATACCTCAAGTTGATCGACTTTGTTATTTCAAACAGATAACATTTGCTTTGAATTTCTTGCAATCACAAAACATTGGCCATAGAGATCTTAAACTTGAAAATTGTTGTGTCGATAATGATGGGAATTTAAAGCTAATTGATTTTGGAAGTTCTACTATCGGTGATGTCGGGTATGGAATGGCAGGATCACCTCCTTATGCAGCGCCTGAAATTCATTCTCAGTTAAAATATAACTCATTCAAATGTGACATTTGGTCATTGGGTGTTTTACTAATTAACCTATACTATTCATCCAAACAATCATGGAAAACAGCTAGACACGATGATCCATTTTACAAGCGTTATACAGAGGATCCTACTATATTCAACGCAGTACGTGTATTAGGGAATGTTTCAAACTCTGATCCTGTTAAGGCTAGTGTAGATACACTGATTATTTCTTTACTCGATACTAACGTGAATTCACGTATCACGATGGCAGAATTATTTCAAAACTCAACATTCAAACAAATAAAATGTTGCGTTGAAGAAACTACCCCTTCCCACAGACACAAGATATTCAATTAATGAAAGAGATTTGTGCACCATATGGTTTTATAGAGATATAAATAATTATTGTCTATATTGCTACTCAAGAGGCATTGTATATTATATTAAGAATAGAACTGATACATACTGATAGCCAGATTTGTATGACGGCATTTCAAATTTTTCAAATTTTTGTAGTTTTTCTGGTCACGGGATACTGGGCTGGCGCAACGATCTGAAATTTGTGACAACCACAACCAATGCAAGCTTGATTCAGGCCTGAATTGCTCTTGTTCGGTTAAGTTGTATCTGCCACTTTTGTGAGATTGAGTAATCAAGACATTTTCTTCATATATTGTGTCTCAGTACCATGACTACGGCTGATAGCAAAGATAATCAAAATATAAATAGTTCAGCATTGCTTGAAGAAGATAAAATCAAAGCGATACTTGGATCAGACGCTAGCCTCTCTATTTTGGCCCAACGTTTGAAACAAAGTATTAAAGCATGTGAAGAATTTGCAAACTTTATTACTAGAAAGTATCATTGTGAACAAAAATACGCTAAGGATACTACTAGAATTGTTAATCATTGTGATCATTCTATCATTTCTAATAATATTATTACAGGGGGTTCATTTATTCAAAGTCTACAAAGAGTTATCCAGTTTGATGAAAAAGTGAATAGTGTTAGGGGACCTTATATTACTGCTCTTCAAAATATGGGTGGACAACTAGAATCTTTAGTTCAACATTTTACCACGTTAAGAAAACAACTAAAGGAGAAAGGTAATAGAGCTGAAAAAGAAGTTATAGATTCAATTAACCTTGCAAAAAAGGCTAGAAATAGATACTGGAATTTATGTTCAGAACTTGAAAAAGTTAGAAGCTCTGATAAAAATCAAACTAAAATCACACTACAAGGTAGGAAAACTAATTCTCAACAGGAAGAAGATTTGAGAGCTAAAATTAAAGATGCAGAAGACGATTATAACAAGAAAGCAAATGCTTCTCAGAGAATGAAAAATACTTTAATCAATACCCAAAGACCTCAAATTTCAAATGATTTTAAAAACTTGATTGTTGAATTGGATTACGCAATGCAAATTCAACTTCAAAAATATTCGATTTATACAGAAAGTTTTATCGTTGGTATGGGTAATCAAATCAATCCAATTAATGGTGCAGATTCAATGAAAAAAATTGCAACAAATGTAGACATTGAGAAATGTCTATATTTCTATTTGAAAGGATCTACAATAAGGAAAAATGAAAACCTTGTGCCTGTTGAATTTGTAAGACATCCCATAGTTGGCGGGGTCCTGCCTAAAAAGCAAAATTCAAATATTATTAATACTGGAAAGAGAAGAGACTTTTCCGGTGCATCCAAGACGATACCAACACCAGTAGCTGGAATGGCCGGTGCAGCTGTTGGTGCAGCCATTGGTTCTGGTGCAGCTAAGTTTAATACATCATCCAATAGCTACAATTCACAACCTCTGCCTAATCAGCCATTTCAATCTAAAAACATGAATACAAACACTTTTCATTCGGAAAATCTGCCACCCGTACCTTCAATTCCTTCTCTAGATGGAGATTCTAGTGTCGACTCTTCATATAATTCACTTGATCCTGGACGTAATACTAGATTGAATGGGCCAAAACCTTATATGGCTGATAACAATGATTCGATGTCTTCATTTAATGATACAACTCTTGGAAGTGAAGAAATTCATAGAGGAAAGCTTTTTGGATTACCGTTGGAATCACTAGAAGTTAACGAAGAAGCAGTTCCCTTTTTTGTTTTAAAGTGTATTAAGCTCATCGAAACATATGGATCTAAATTTGAAGGTATTTACCGTTTGAGTCCTAACAAAGCAGTCTTTGAAGAATTGAAAACAGAAATTGATAACCACCCTGAAAGTCTTTCCCTACTGGATCCAAAAGATCCTACCAATGTTTCACCTGATTATGTTTACACAATTGCTTCCTTATTAAAGAAATTTTTCAGTTCGTTACCTGAACCTTTATTGACAAACGAACAACGAGACTTATACCTTCAAGCTGCAGATTTGTCTGACAAAACTGAGAGACAAACTAAAATTCACCAACTTGTATTTGAGCTTCCCGATTCCAATTATTTTACTCTACGTGATATGTTAGGCCATTTTAGAAGATTGATTGAAATGCCAGCTGTTAGAATGGATAGCAAAAATATATCAATTGTATGGGCGAATAATCTTTTAGGGGGAGATTTCGAATCACGCCAAGAACTGGAAACTCAACAACGCGTAGTGGAGGATCTGATAGAATTTGCACCTTCTATATTTACATACGATGATAATTAGAAAATTTGAGCTTTTTTGTACACCTGCTTTATAAAAACATTACTTTCCATTGTACAAGTAAATGATCGGCTAATATCGGATCTCAAAATTCCAATCTCGGGATGACATTACGCGAAAAATTAGATTTTTCTCAAAAAGTTCAACTCTCACAAATTCAAAAAAATTTGTGGACTTTATTGGATCTTTCAATCTATTTTACGCTTAGCTCTCTCCCAAGCTGAAAGTCTCTTTCTCTTTTTCGCATTTCCATTAGGATTGATATCCGCTTTACTATCAAACATACTCCAATCTTCACCCATAAATTCATTACGCATTCTCTTAGCCCTACTTTCTTTACTTTCTTTGGTTTTCGTTGCTGGTAATCTAGTGAAATTTTCCTCTTCGTAACGTTGAATTTCTGCTTCCTTCTCTAATTGTTTCTTAGACTTAACATCTCTACCATTGTTTATAATAGTAGAACCAATAGATTTTTCCATTGTTGGTGCTTCACTAATATCTTGTAAGTATTCATCCATACTTTGCAAGTTTCTTTTCTTTCTGCCTTTAGTTTCCTTGTCCGGATCTGAAAGCGACATAGCTGCAATCTTTGGAGGTTTGTACTTTTCTTTTGATGATTTATCATTATGAACATCCCCTTCGATATCTTCTGTATCATTATTTTCAGATGAACTTGTCTGTGGTTTGCTAGTACGTTTGAGTAATGCAGCTGGGTTAGGCTTAAAATTCAATCCCTCTTGATCTTCTTTCCCATCAATTTCTTCCTCATCACTATCTTCGTCGTCTTCCGATTCCTTATCAGAAACACTTCCATTACCATTTTCTGCCTTCCTCACATTCTCTTCAACTTCCTTGTGTTCTTTTTCTCTTCTATGATAAGCATTTACCATCTTTTCAAGTTGATAGCTAATTCTCTTTTCAAGTGACTTGATACCTTTATCCAAAACCACACGATTCGTTACTGTAGATTTCAAAATTTCTTCTTTCTCACTTGAATATGAGCTGTTATCTTCTCTCATTTCTTTCAATTTTATTGCTATCAATAAAGCCAAATCGGTAACATATCCAAGTAAGGCAGTATTTTTCAATGATAATAAAGATATAGACTCAGAAGCATTTGATCCTTCAGATACAACTGATTCAATCAATGATTTGACTAATTCGGAGGTAATCTCATTGTCATCCAGATCAAATGTACGTTCAAGTTTATCGACAACAGATGCAGTGGAATCTATTGACTCGGCTATTGAAGAGATATGACCATCTAAAGATTCATTTTGTTTAACGGATGACATCTTTCCTTTCCTCTACTACTTTTCAAATTTACTCAGCACTAACAAACTAAAAGTTTCATAAAGTTTAGAGTGTAGTGTTAGTCCGCAGAAATTTGGCATGCTGCATGCCAAAGTTCACGCATGCAATAAAAAATTTTTCCAAATCAATACAATTTTTCTTAGATATCAAAAATATAGTGTGTGGTTCGTACAACAATCGAATTATACTGTTGATAGCTAGTTAATAATGCCTCAAAACGACTATATTGAACAGCATATAAAAAGGCATGGTAGAAGATTAGATTATGATGAAAAAAAGAGGAAGAAAGCAGCAAGAGAGTCTCATAGAATTGCCAAAGATGCACAGACTTTGAAGGGTTGGAAGGGTAAGCAATTTGCCAAGAAGCGTTATGCTGAAAAGGTTGCAATGAAGAAGAAGATTAAGGCTCATGAAGAAAGTAAATTGAAAGGACCATCTAAACCAAAGGAAGATGATGGTGAGGCATTACCTGCATATTTGTTAGATAGAGAACAACAGAATACTGCAAAGGCAATATCGTCATCTATCAAGCAGAAGAGAATGGAAAAGGCAGATAAATTTTCTGTTCCTTTACCAAAAGTTAGAGGTATTAGTGAAGAAGAAATGTTCAAGGTTATTAAAACTGGTAAGTCAAAAAATAAATCATGGAAAAGAATGATTACGAAACATACATTTGTTGGTGAAGGATTTACTAGAAGACCAGTGAAAATGGAAAGAATCATTAGACCATCAGCATTGAGACAAAAGAAAGCAAATGTGACGCATCCAGAATTAGGTGTGACAGTGTTGTTGCCGATTTTATCAGTGAAAAAGAATCCACAATCACCAATGTACACACAGATGGGTGTTTTGACAAAAGGTACTATTATTGAAGTAAATGTTTCTGAACTTGGGTTGGTTACCGCTGGTGGTAAAGTTGTTTGGGGTAAATATGCGCAAATTACCAATGAACCTGATAGGGATGGGGTAGTTAATGCTGTTTTACTAGTTTAAATTAATTTATGCATTTTCGAATTTCTTGGGAGGGTTAGTTTAATTACGAATAATTAGAAATTAATGTATAATTTCTTTTCAGGAGTTCTCTCTGTTTTACTACTTTTTATATATTATATCAACTCGGTGTTTCAGATTAGAATAAAACATACATTTAAGAAAAAAAAGCAAGACTAATTACTGAGAAGAACAAAAAAGTTTTATTTTTTTTAATACAAGAGCACGGCGGGACTCGAACCCGCAACCATCTCCGCCGGAAGAAGACATGCTAACCATTGCACCACGCGCCCTCGTACACAGCCCGAGTGTGCCTCAAAATATATAGTCTTATATTATCACGTGACTATTTTTTGTTATTATCAAAAGAATGTCTATTATTGAGTATTTGTTTTCGGAAATTTTCTTTACAATTGTGTTGAGATAAAACGCGTAGCTCATCGAGTTGATCTAAAATATCTAGCACACTCACATGGAGAGCTTTTACATGTGAGAATATCTAACTAAGTAGGATTCTTTATAGAGTAACAGATCATACATATAATTATGGCACTTGATATAAAGAGACAGTTGCTAGAAAGAACACATGGTATTCAACAAATTGTACCAAAAAAAACATGTTGGAATAAGGAATAGATAGAAAATGTAATAGAGTTTAAAAAAAGTGAACAAACTACTTGCTATGTCGCATTACAGACAATGGTTAAAAAAACATCTTTCTGCATTGGTGAAAAAGGATTTTCTGTACTGGATGAAAGAAGAGAGTTAGCTTAAACAGCTTTCTTTTATTATTACAAAAGTATCACTAAGATGAAGCTCTATAAACTGAAGAGTAAACAAGTAAAAAGACAAAACATCACAAGTTATTGTTGGACCTACATCCAATTGAATCTTACATAGGAATGGAGGATTTATTTATGAGTATTTTTACTTGGTTTAAAGGGCTGTATTACACGTGCTTTCTACACAAGGATACACTCAAATATTTCACAGCTTATCGTGGGCTTTGCGAAACCTCCAAAGCATGCATGAGTCTGTCAGAGTTGCTCACATCGATAGGTTGTAAAAAGTACTCGTATAAAGTTACATTTCTTACCAAGCTTCTCTAGAGGAAAGGGAATTAACTGCTGTTTAAATTTTTTTTTTGTCAATTGGATGACAAAACGGTTTTGGTTGAATTAATGTTTGTAACCACGGTTGACTTGACTGTGGAGACAGTAAAAGAGTAAATCAAACTGTTAAGCTCAAGACTGTCGTTTATCACCCGTCTGAAAAGCGCAATAACGAAGAGACGAAATTGTTACATTGAGAACAACAATTCAAATACAACAAAACCATAGGCTAGTTGGCAGTTGTGAATATAAAAGTCCGATATATTCGAACCAATAGCTGTAGCGGAGAAACAGTAATTATGGTAAACGGAATTACTGGCGGAAGAACGATATCCGCCCATTTTTCTACTTTTTGCCCACTTTTCCAACTTTTTCGCCCACTTTTTCGCTTTTCGCGGTTCCCAGGAGCGGGAAACGGTCCTTTGCAGCGGTAAACTGTACTAGATTTTTACCGCTTGCGGTCACATCGGCCATTTTGCATTACCTCACATGTAGTATTCTTTTGGCCATCGTGAACTGGAGTCCGCTAACAGTTCTGTCCGGTACCCCCGATGATATTATCTTTACCATTCTCAAAACATCACTGGTGGGACTGGCTATACGCCCAGTGACATTGATTCAGGTTTTTTTCAAGGGAGCTCGGAGAACAACCCTAAGACGTCCCCTTTCTTGCTTTTCAATATCGTTTTTTTCACGATCTACAATTTGTTGTAATCACTTTACCTCAACGAGTATTATATACTTTTAAACCACAACTAGAAAATCTTGTACTCTTATATAACTGTCACATATCCTTTTTATTTTGCTCATCCCTTCTAAATCTAAATTTGCTCTAGTTTCTCTTTTATATTCTTTTATTCTCAAGCAACAATCTAATCTAATCTAATTCAAGATGACTGACGTTTTCAATGTTCAGATCTTCTTTATCGTTTTCAGAGAAGCTTTAGAAGCTATTATCGTTGTCTCCGTTCTTCTTGCTTTCGTTAAAAAATCAATTGCAGCAGATAATAAAGATTTAGCAAAAAAGTTATATATTCAAATTTGGATTGGTTCTATTCTTGGTGTTATCATTTGTTTAGCTATTGGTGGTGGTTTCATTGGTGCATACTACTCTTTGAAGAAAGATATTTGGAGTGGTGCTGAAGATTTATGGGAAGGTATTTTCTGTTTAATCGCAACTGTTCTTATCTCTTTAATGGGTATTGCCATGCTTAGAATCAATAAATTACAGAGAAAATGGAGAATTAAAATTGCAAGGGCTATTTTAACTCCACCTGCTAAAACTGCTGATAGATTCAAAATTGGTTACTTGCTTAAAAAATATTCTCTTTTCATCCTACCTTTTATTACTACTTTAAGAGAAGGTTTAGAAGCTGTCGTTTTCGTCGGTGGTGTTGGTATTTCTGAAGCTTCTGCTAGAGCTTTCCCATTACCTGTTGTTTGTGGTATTATTGCTGGTATCGCAGTTGGTTTAATTCTTTACTATGGTGGTTCAAGATTCTCTTTACAAATCTTCTTATGTATCTCTACTGCTATCTTATACTTGATTGCAGCTGGTTTATTCTCAAGAGGTGTCTGGTACTTAGAAACAAATCATTTCAACAAGAAAACAGGTGGTGATGCTTCTGAATCTGGTTCAGGTCCTGGTTCTTATAATATCCATACCACAGTCTGGCACGTTAACTGTTGTAACCCTGAAATTGATAATGGTTGGGATGTTTTCAATGCTTTATTGGGCTGGCAAAACACTGCAACTTATGGTTCAGTTTTATCTTACAACCTTTACTGGTTATTCTTCATTGTTACTTTACTTTTGATGTTGTTCGAGGAAAAGCATGGTCATTTACCATTTGTCAAATTCCGTTTCAGACACTTGAACCCAATTTACTACATCAAGTCAAGTAAGAAAGAAGTTTCTGTTGAAGAAGAAGAAAGATTGTTTGAAGAAGCAAGAGCTAAAATGAGACAAGATCATGAAGACAAAGTTGCTGCTAAAGCAGCAAAGGCAGCAGCTGTCTAACAATTACCTTAATTTTTAGATTTTCAAGATTTCTCTTTTCTTTATATATATAATAATATTGCTAAATTTTAGTACATTCAAAGCATCTGTAGTCAATTCTCACTCCGAAACAAGTTTTGCCTATTAAGATTCGATAAAAAAATGGTAATCTTTATCTCCGATCACAGACATTATCTTGGTTTTAAGCACAAATGTACATCAAGTTTTATTAAAAGTTTTTCCAGTAACGTCACATTTACAAGAGTTCAACTTGAATCAACCCATTCTTGTGTTTGAATCTTTAGCAGCAAATTGATTAGGCGGTTGGTATTTTTACGTAAATTATATAGGGGATAACCGGTGACTGACAAGGCTCTCACCTTAGGCGAATTCAAACTATTCGCGTTTTGGATCAGCCGTGACATGTAACCAACAGCTTTTAAAGCTACACTGTGAAGCGCAGCTCTAGTCTTGTTTCAATTTTACTGTCATGTTCATTATTGTTGAAGCATATTCTACGGAATTGGCAGGAATTGGCACGCAGAAGTATTTTGATCCATAATAAATGTCTAGTGAAACTAACCAGATGCGAAGAAAGACGACTAAAAAGAAAGCAAGTAAAAGAACCAACCATGATGCATCTGATGTTGAATCTCAAATTTCTACTGAAAATCACAAAAGGCTTTTCAATGATAATTTTGATTTCGGAATTATCGATGAAGACGCAAGAACTAATTTGAATTTCAGCCATACCTATGACATTCGTGTAATTCCAAAGGAATCATCATTTGCAACAGTTGTTCTTGATAATGATGTTGTCAGCAGAATTGCGGCTCAATGGGTTTCATCCATCTCAGGATGTATAGAACTAGAGTCTTATATGAACGAGTCATTACAGTGTTTAGCACATGCATTATGTGAACTACATTTTGCAATGCAAATCTTTGTATCATCTTGTCCTGGTTATCTAACAAATATGGGCGGATTGTTTTATTTAATTGATTATAAATATAAACTTCCACAGACCACTATGACTTTACTTAACTCTTTAGGAAACTTCGACACAAAAGTTGGAAGCGTCAAAATTGAATATGTTGAAGCTACCATTTACACTGCATTCATGAGAGCAAAAGCTCTTTTCGAACAGAGTGAACTGATTAGAAGTAAACGTGCCAATAATAAACATCGTTATGAGGAGGTTGTATTAAATTCAAATTTTGAGATTTTAGTTATGGGTACTAAAGGATTTATGCGATTCAAGAAGATGGTCACTGATAAATTAAAAGAAATGTCTGCTAAAAGCATAAAATGTGAGCATGGTGTTTTCAGTATTCCTAAATTTGATGAGAATTTTTCTTTGGAGGAATTAACAGCTTATATTCCAATAGATTACCCAGATAGAGATAGCGTGATCAATCTATACACTGTCGCACTGATGAAACCATCTGCTAATTTGAATGAAGATGAAAGGGCATTGATTACCGAGATTTCTGCATACTTGGGGGTTAACTCAAAATTCATCGATCACAACACAGCAGTCCAAGATTGCATTCAGATATTTGATGATGTCACTGGTAAAATTGGAAGCATGTATAAGAAGTGGCTTGATTCTAATTTTGATATGGTTGAATCTACATATTCAACTCATGGTACAGCTTGTCAGCTACATGTTAAGTCAAATATTTTCCTTTTTGGACATTGCACTGAAGTTGGTATCATAACAAATGATAGTGATAGACTTTTAGGCTACATGTTATATCCTGCAAAAAAGGTCGAATATAATATTGAGACATTTGTTACAGGCCTGACAATACCTCAGGCAGTCTTCCGTGGTATTTCCAATCACAGAGATTGGGACCCAACGTATGGCACGATGTAAGGAAAGGCTTGTTTTAAATTAACTAATTGTTTTTTATTCTGTTTTTCCATAACGTACGCTGGCCAAATTTGGTCGAAAAGAAACAAGTGTTCTTCATCACCAGTTTATCTACTAAGTATAAGTGAATTTATGTAACGAATTTTAGTTGAAATTAAAATCCACCCTAAACTCACACCTAAACTACTAATGTTGCAGTTATATCCACAGTTCAATTTCTAGCCGATTAATGTTTCAGTTAACCGAAAAGATTCACTTTATTAAAAGTTGAGATGTTCTCATATCGAATTGATACTAGGATTTGATTATGTAGAACTATTGCATTTAGGCTCTCAAATGAAAGCAGAAAACAACCTTCAAAAATGTAGGATCCAGCTCCCAGTATCATATGATACTAAATTCGATGGATCCATGCACAAAGGGCCAACTCATTGCAAATGGTACTTTGGTCGAAGCTGAGACCAGCAGCATCCGTGAAATGTTTTCCAATAGCTATTTGAAGAAGTATCTGCAATAGCCAGTTATATTGATCCAAAGCCACTGTTCAGTCGATATGTACCTAGAAATTTAAAAGTTTTAGATCTCAAACATGTTTAGACTATCGCATATGCTTCCATTGATGTAACACGGTTAATGACGATGTTACACAATCCTTTAAAGTCTTGTTGAACAGTAACTGCTCTAGTGTGTATATCCATATTTTTATGTCTTTAAGGTTATTTAAATATAAAAGACAAAGTACACAATATAAACACAAGTCACTATGATGATTTTGAGAAGGGCGAAAATTCTTCCAATGTAGTGCGAATTTTCTCTTCTCACTTGAGATGTTTAGAGCCAGACGTTTGGTGAGAAGCCTATAAAGGCTTCACACTTTACTGCTTGTTCTCAACAAGTCTAAGGTATAAGATTACATTATGGTCGTTTTTTAGATAGCGTCGGTTCATCCAATTTTGTAATTACTTAATTGTGTGATATATTACGTCAGCAAATTCATCTCGCTTTGTAAAGTTCTCCCAGAGTTGAACAAGACTACCTCCTTGCAGATTCCAAACTCAAACAAATTCTTTTAATATGTTTTATATGGCTCAGATTGAGTTTGTAATTACGGAACTCTCCTGCATCTTTCTAACCGCGTGTTTGGTTGTATAGTGTAGTGGTTATCACTCTCGGTTTTGATCCGAGCAACCCCGGTTCGAATCCGGGTACGACCTTACTTTTTTTTTGTTGTTAAAACTATAGATTTTTATACATTACTTCTTATTCAGTGATACACAACATTAAAGTAGAATTTTAATCTTGTCCTTCTCTAAACTGTAGGCACACTTTTGAAATGTGTTGACCATGAATAGGATTTACTCTGTGTAAACTTTGAGATTGAAACGCGTGGTTCAAATCTTGAGAGTTGTGTTTATTTTTCAACACGACATTGCTAATTATCAAGAGAAAAAGAGATGTCTGACACCAATGACGCTTTTAATAATTTGAAAGAAGAAGAAGATTTCGATACAGGTAAACAGCCTAGATTATCCTTTTATTTTGATTCTTCTGCAGTCAAACATAATAGTAATAAAGAAAAAATACTTGATGAGATTGATAGAGTGGAACAGTTGATAACACTTAATTTACAAAATATCAATGAAAATTTGATAACTTCCAACAATGTTATTGTTAATAAACTTATTCCAAGTGTTGAAAATTTTAATCGAAATTCTAATAACATTTATAATAATATCAATCATATAAAAGAATTTTTTGAAAATGCAGCAAATGTTAATATTTTAACAAAGAAAGATGTTGAAATTCAAGAGGCCAATGATAGCAGATACGATTCTGCAAGCTTTGAACAATACGAGCAGAAGTTTACCAGTGATGATGTTCAACATACTGACAAAAGTTTTAACAAATTTATCAATTCAGATACATCTGAGTACAAGGAAATGAATGATCGATATAAGAGTAATTTGGATAATTCCAATAATGATAAGCCTGGAAGCAGGGAAGAACCAACTACCTCGACTTTTATGAAAGATTTCTGTACTAACCTGGATGACGAGTCAACAGCTAAACAACCTGTATTGAGCAACAGCTTTACAAATATGGTAACTGCTGGCGAGTCAGTTGATGCTGAAAATAGTGAAGATACAAAGAATGACAAATCGGTCAAAGATTTTATTAGTGGTTACGAATCTCCACCATGGGAAGAACCTCCAGAGTTACAATCTACAAAGATAGGCCAAGTTGTTGGAAGTGGTGAATTTAAGAAGCGTCGAAGAAGCAATAGCAATGAAAATATTGAACCTGAAGAAGATGTAAGCATAAGGTTTCCTCAATCACCAAAATATGGAGCTGGTGGTAAGTTGTTAAGGAGTGAAAAGGGTCGACAAATGGTGTTAGATTATGCTAAGACGGAAATGATGCGTAATCATCCGATACTTTCGTTACAAAAAAGTGGTGGTGGTGATTTGACGCCGACAATAGTGGAAGGTAAAAGCCCAGATACCACAGACAACAGCAGTTCATTTGAGGATGCACCAGCATTATTAAGCGAACGGTTGTAGATCAGACGCTGTTATTTAGTAACAACAATCTATAAAATTAGCTGTTAACGGCAATGTCGCTTATAATAACCGAAACGGAAGTCCGATACGTCCGACAATCGAATTAGAATGTGAAACGGTCGACAACAGTAGTGTATACGGCGAATAAGATTCTTGTGAGGTTTTTAAAACGTTGAAATAGATCACCAATGATAGTAGTTCTGTATTCTTTGAGGAATAAAACGGTTGATTACTTATGCCATCATTAATATATTGCTTTTAAATAGGGTTCTTCTACGCGCAGACTTGAAAACTGAGTCCTAACGACCCTTGTTTTATTTTCCATCCCTGTATTTTGATCCCTTCATCTTTATAACTATCATCGTTTAAATTCTCTTCTTAACCAAATTTTTAACTAATATACCTAAATGTCAGTATCAATATCAGTTCCTTCAACTTTTACGCCCACACAATCTACTCATATTTCACACATAAGTTATTATCAAATACCGAAGAAGCGATACTCCTTTAGAGTTAAAATCACGCCGTTACTTTATACAATCCTTTCCACTGCATTCCTTATAGCCGCAGTTAAATTCTACACATATTTAGAACATCATGAATATCCTACATTGGCATACCCACTCTCGACATATAATGTTGATATATTCACCAAGGCATCATCATTATCTCAAAATTCTTCACCCTTACTGACAGGTCGATCCATTTATGGACCCCTTGAACAACAACCAACAGACTCTTTCAAACCTTTTAATACGACTTCTCTAATCTACGTGACAACATTGTTTTTCCTAACAAGTGTTCTCTGCATATAAACAATTCGAACCTTTAGCTGGGTAAATTCGTGTACCCAAACAAAAACATCATCGCTCTTTTCGGGATCAGCGATTCGCTAGAATTTGTAAAAGCCCGAGTAATGAATATTCGTCAATAGTTCAAAGAATTCTAGATTTATTAATGTGATGATTACAACAATATTAGTGATGCACTTATTTCTTATTGGACTGAAAAAGATTTTTAAGTGCCTTTATGACTATAGGAGGCAGAGGGATCAGTTATTCAGTTGAACAGGTAACTAAGAGATTTGTCATCTAATCATTATATAATTTCTTAAATTTAAATACAGTTACAGACGTCTATAATAGCTGATCGTTACAAAGAAAAGATTTAAGGGGAGGGGCAGAGAGAAAGAGAAGAAACGTTTATTGTTTCTTCTTTTCAGCAGTTGAAACGTAAACTCTGTCATTGTCCTTTCCTTCAACTGTTTCTCTAATTTCTTCCATAAGGTTAACTTGTTTTTGAAGAACCTTTTTATCAACTCTTTTATCTTTATCGAAAAGTTCTTCATCTGGTTTCCTATATGATCCACCCAATCTATCCCATAATGTGGTGAATTGTCCATAATTGTAATTGAAGTAAAGATGATGAATTGTATGACATGCCGCACCATTAACAACAGGATCATTTGACAGATATTCTCCATCATGAATCATGACAGTCCAAAAATTGACAAATGTGAATAAAAATAAGTATGAAATCTTATGAAGTGGGAAAAAAAAAGGGTAAATGTGGTATGGTAATGATTGGAAATATCCATCAACAGGGTGGAAAGCATGGGAAGCAAAAGGTGTACAAACAATCCATTTATGATGTGGTTTATGAAGCTTTTTGTAAAGAGAAGGCCAATGAAGAGCTCTATGAATGAAATAAATACCACAATCTGTGAATAAGATGAATGATGGGAATTGTAGTAAAATGGCTTTCCATCCACCTGTTGATTCATCAATATTATAATAAAGTTTTGAATAGCCATGTAATTCCAAGAGAAACCAAGGAATAGTAAGTAAGACCATAATAGGAATAGCAGAAGAAGCTAATTTAATTTCTAATGATACTTGGTTTTTCAAATATCTTGGATGGTTGAAGTTTGATTTATCATAAACAAAGTGGTATGATAATGCAGCAACAATAAAATAAAGTAACCATCCAAATATGGAAGTAATAAGGAAAAGTGAAATAGTTTGTCTAATGATATTATGTCTCGGTAAGAGAGACAAACTTGAATATACTGTTTCATCGAAAAAATGATAATGAGAGTTTAAGCCATAGATTTCCTTTGCTGGATTATGTGTTGAATTTGTGATAGTATTAATAACATTGGAAATAAAAGGTGGTGCTTCAGGTATAAGAGATTTGAAAGTTTTAGGTAATAAAGTTGCATAAACTCTGTCGAAAAGGTAAGTATCAGCGACTTCTAGTACTAAATCCATAATTATTTATTATTTTATGAGAATCTTTTGTAAAGTATTTTGTTGTGGTGAAAAGAAACAAGAAGGGTTAAAAGACCAAATTTATGTTTAAATAGGATATAGCTGAATTAAAACGAAAGAGCTATTGTAAGAGTATCTGAAATGTAGCCTGATAAACAAGAAATCACCACATAATTCACCAGTTGGAAAGATCAACATAATATTCTGGCGGAGTTGGATTTGAGAGTCCCAGTAAATGGCCCCAGTGCTCGTTCCCTCGTTCCCTCGTTCCGCCCGTAAACGAGTCGTATAGCGGTGATTTCGCTTTGCTGTCGTACCGCTTGGTTTGTAAATTGGAAACATTTACTTCCAGCGTCGATCGACGGCGGAAATGATTTGGAACGACGATCGACGCCCCCAAAAAAACGAGGGCACTTTTCTTTACCCCCTCCCCCCCGGAATTTGCCGAGCAGTCCCCGGGGGATTCCGTCAAAAAATAGTCCCGGCATATCCCGGAGCTTCGGGTCTTCCCGGGCCGGTGTAGTGTAGATAGTATTAGATACAAGAGGTGGAGCAGCTAACTACACAATCTATTCGATGAGTCAAGATATCTGTGTAGGGAGCCCTAAACGGTGATATTATAGTTGATCGATATATTCGACGGTGATTCTTCGTTTAAATTACGTTTGCTATATTATCCCCCTCTTATGTATAACCCCAAACGTTGCATCCATGTGGGGTCTTTCCCTAATGAGTATCTTGACAAATTTCGATTACTTATATATATTGCGACATAAGTGGCCCCGTATTATATATGTAGGCCATAGCCTTTTTTTTTTCAAATCTAACACTTTAATTCTTTCTTTATCCATTAATAAACATTCGCAATGCTTTCACACTCAATTAAAACAATCACTAGAAACTCACGTAGGAGTCTTCCCTTACAATTACAAAGATTCAATTCTTCAAAATCTTCTATCAAAAATACATATAGGGTTAATGATGAATCTAATTATCCAGAAGATGCCGCAGATGCTACTTCCACTATTCTTGCAGATGCAGTTGAGTTTCAAAATAGATTAAGAGGTAAAGATAGAGTTACTTGGTGGGAAATTTTAGAAAAACAAGCTAGACGTAAGAAACAAGGTGTCCTTATTGATTCTTTAACAATTGATGATGTTAAATCAACAAAAATTATCGAAAAAACAAGAGGTGATTCTTTCTCATTTTTAGAACTACCTTTCAAAAATGATCTTTCTCTAAGAGATTTTTATATTAATGCTCCTGGTAGATTAAGATTTGGTCATTTGTTTCAAGATCTTGATGCTTTGGCAGGTAGAGTCGCATCTAAACATTGTAAACCTGCTGAACCAATGAATGTTACTGCTTCAATTGATAGAATTTATGTTACCAAGAAAATCGATGAATTACATAAATATAATTTCTTAATAGTTGGTTATGTTGCTTACACTGGTAATTCATCAATGGAAATCTCAATTAAAGGTTTTGCATATGAAGGTGATTTACCAAAAACTGAAAATATTACACCTGAAATTGTCAATAAGGATGCAAATCATTGTTTCCTTTCTGCAAATTTCACATTTGTTGCAAGAAATCCTGCAACTCATAAGGCACATAAAATTAACAAACTTTTACCAACTTCAGAATTAGAATGGATAGAGTATAAAAGAGCAGAATCTCATAATATTGCTAAAAAATTAAGGGCTAAAACTTCCTCATTAGATAAAGTTCCTCCAACTGCTGATGAATCTAAGATGATACATTCATTATACAATTCAACAAAATTAATCACTAACATTCCTGTAGAGAAAAGACCAAAAAATATCAATTTTATGAAAGATACTAGAATATCCGCAAGTCAAATTCAACAACCACAATATAGGAATAGACATGGTTTAATTTTTGGTGGTTATTTACTAAAACAAACTTTTGAATTAGCTTATTGTACAGCAGGTGCATTTTCAAGAAGTTATCCAAGATTTATCTCTCTTGATAATACTACTTTTAAAGCACCTGTTCCTGTTGGTTGTGTTTTAAATATGGATGCTGAAGTTTGTTACACAGAACATATTCATGAACCTAATGAGACCGCTGAATCTGCTAAAATATTATCTAATCTATTACAAGATTATGATACTTCAGCTAACAAATTGAGTTCAGATAAACGTGAATATTTCTCTGTACCAGGTACACTTGTACAGGTTAAAGTTGATACAAAGGTTAGATCACTTGAAGATGCATCTAAATTTACTGAATCAGGTACTTTTGTTTATTCATTTTATGTTCCAAGAGATGTAAATGGTCCTGATTTACCAGGTTTCTCTTCAGTTATACCTGAATCATATGCTGAAATGATTGATTATGTGGAAGGTCGTAGAAGAGCTTATGAAACTGCTGCTTATGCTGAACAACTAAAACTTGAGGGTCAAATGGATTAATTAATTCGAATAAGAAAATTTATATATATATTTTTCATTAAATAGGAGAGTAAAAAATTATACGGGAAAGCATTAAAAAGAGTTTTTATAATTATAACAAATTAGAGACGATTCCGACTATAGTTGTCAGAATGATTTGATGAAGCCGATCTAAAGTCATTCTCATCACCACTTATACTTGATAATTCACCACGGTACGATTGTTGTTCAGGTTGTTCATTACGATATAATGATCCACTATTGTTAAATCCAACAAGCTGCGCTTCAGTTGACATCGTTCCATACGACGTGTCTCTAGAGAAATTGTTTCCTTCGTAAACGTTATTATCATCTGTTTCTCTTAGAGGTTCTAAATTGCTGCTGTATTGTGAAGAGTTATGATTGATAGAATCTGAACTTGATGTTCGTAATGTTGATCTTTTTGGGAGAATCATTTGACTTTTACGTACTTTATCATCGTTTACAACATTAACGGTAAGTAAATCACTTGTTGCAACCGTTGCCAGAGAGCTTAATGAATCTCTTGTTTTAAATCCACCAACTATTGATTGTCGCCAAGAATTTAGTATTTCACTATCATTTGCTCCAATATGTGTTGTTGCATGTGCACCACCACCACCAAGAAGCTGATCAGTACTTACTTGATTATTGGCATCATGATAAAATGATGATTCCGATTTGTCAGTTAATGTAGATTGTGTATTAGAGTAATATGACATTTGATCATTTCCATTCTTTTCTAAATCTGCAAGGTTTTTCTGAGCTAATGCAGCAGATGCACCTTTCATTACGAGTGTGTCATTAGTACCATTCTTTTCCATACCACGGGAAAGATCTCCATTATCATTGTCATCTCCATTTCCATTCTTCCTACGTTTACCACAACAACAGAAGAAAAATATAAGTGCAGCAACAATTATTGCGAAAACTGGGATTCCAACACCAAGACCTATAGCCAGTCCTTTTTTATTTGAATTAGTGGATTTACTTGCAGGTATGATGACCAGCGAGGAAGCAGAAGAAGAAGCTGCGGTGCTTGTTATGATTGATGATGAAACTGTCGAAGACCTTGTTGATGTAGCCATTGAAGAATAAGAACTGAATTGTGTAGATGATGCCCTAGAAGAAACTCTAGATGATGATTGTGAAGATGTTCTTGATGAAATTTGTGATAATGATGATGATGCTGATGATGATGATGATGTTCTACCATCACTGACAATAAAAAAGGTTAGCTTTTGTGAAAGGCTATCCATTGTAGCTTCAAGTTCAATGCTTGCAACTTCAAAGTTGGTTGGTACCATACCAATGAAAGTATTGTTTGAATGATAGAAAGTAAGCCATGCCTCAGTGAATGCTGCAGTTATATCAGTTGCAGTTCTATTTTTGAAGTATGAGTCAGGAATTGTGTATTCGAATAATTCCCCTGGAGTAGCAGTAACATTGTTAATATTGTCAACACTGAAAATATCATGAACAACATTAATCCCAAAGTTCATATATACTGAATCTTGATAAATGTCGAATAGAGTAACATTTACTACAAGATTATCTGTTTGATCTGCTGGGACATTTGCTACTAATTTGGTATTATCGACAACTGTAACCCAATCAGGTGCATTGTAAGCTACTACTTCACTTATTTGTGAAGGTTGAATTTGCGCATTGTCAAGATAAATATCATCAATTGGAAGGTCAATGGTGACACTTTCGCCAGCGTTGGTCATCACCGTTTTAGTATAACTAGTGGAGTTATGTATGTAGAGTGTGTGACCACCGACAACAATTCTGAAAGTAGAATAAGCAGCAGAGAATCCAGCATAATCAGTTGCAATTAAAGTTAAATCGAATTGTAAACTTGGAGCATCTAAAGCGTTAACTGGCGGTGTTGTACCTGAAAATGTCAATGTTGATTCATCAAAGAAACACCAACTTGGGAGTGATGTTCTGTTAGCTGATTTACCATAGTAAGCAACAATTTGGTTATTTGAACTCGAAGGGACAATGAAAGTTTCCTTGTTGAATGAAAAGGAGAATGGATGTTGTGGTTCAAGTACGAGACCGCTAAAACCATTAGTATTACCGAAATTTTGTAATTGCATTTGTACAGAATCCTGAGGGTTCATTTGAGGGGAAGGTTGATCAGAGAGATAGATTATGCATGATTGGTTTAAACTGTTGTTAATATCAGTACCTTGTAAGATGAAGTTGATATTACCAGTGGGGTCATCAATTGTTGGAGAACCTGTGAAAGTAAGTGATTGTGAATTAAACGTAAGCCATGATGGGAGTTGAAATGCTTCATAAGTAATTTCATTGTTCTCTGGGTTATCTGATTTGAAAGTCTGTGAATTGATTGCAAATTCATAAGTTTCACCAATTCTGGCAACGTTTGGCAATTGTTGATCAAATGGGAAACCAATGTACACATATGCACATACCGCATGAAAGTTGAACAAGAATGTCAGTAATGAAAGCATGAACATTGCGGTTTGATGCATCTTGTTCAGCTGTGTTGAGGATGTGTTTGACGATGTCCGTGCTATGTATTGATGGAGGTTTGCTCTACGATGAGTGAATAGCGGGAAATAGATGAAGGAAGAAGAGAAGTGGATAAAGGGCAGAAAATGGCGTCCAGCTAGAGTTTACGAGGTAGTGCAGAAGCAGAAGCAAAAGCAGAAACAAAAGTAGTAGAGTTAGAGTTGTAACTAACTATTTTGAGAATCTATTAACTACTGAAAGAGGAAATCCTATTATCTCAACGGACGGTTAGACAATGGATTTTTCAGCAAACACGATTTTTCCCAGGGGTACGCAAGGACGCGCTCGCCCAAAAGGGAAATAGACAAACACGACGCGTAATTGCGACACGTAATTTGCGACACGTAATTTGTGACACGTAGGGTGTGGTTTGACGCGTCACACGGAGACGCCAGTAACGCGTCGGAGAGAGACGAAGTGTGGTGGATGCAGATGGTAGATGGTGGAGATTTATTCAGTTATTGTAATGACGGGGATAAGATGTGTATTTAGCACTAAAAACGCTTGGATAGAAATAGTCAAAAGTAGTTGGCGAAGGTGGTAAATTTATTGAATAATAGTAGCTCATATGTAAAGTTCATTACTTTAAAGATAAGGATATAGAATTACGGTAATGCCATGAAGAAGTAGGGAACAGAAGAGTATTCTACGTTTGTTGTTAAATGGGTGAATTTTGGATTCTGATGGAGATTTGAATGAAGATTCAAAACTGAAGTACAGCTTTAGAAGATTGAGCTAAAAGTTAAGCGTAACAGTGAATATCTCAAGATTGCATACAATTTGATATGCCAAATAAGTATCAATGGAGAGCAGTAAAATGGTCAGAGTTCTAGACAGAAAGAGAGTGTTGACCTTTACTACACTAGTATAGCAGATTGCCAGCTTAAATAAACAAGTTTACAGAAAATTCAAGGTTGAGTGATTTCTAAAGATTTCTACTAGATCCATGATTACAATGTCTAGAACTGATTCGACCAATACCTTGTACAGCTTTAGTAGAAATTTAACAAAACGTCTCCGCTGTGAGTAGTTTTAATCTAAAAGTTCTAACTATGTCCTGAAACCCCGATATCGCATCACTTGGAAGAAACAAAGAATGTAAGATCGAAATAGGGGGAAGAAATTGAAAAGATTAAAAACTTTGAGAGGATTATCTTTAACATTTTTGATTGTGATCAAGCAATTATCAAAGCTATCCAAAAAATTGGAAAACAGCTTAAAATCCCAAACATCAATTCTATTGCTAGACGTTATAAATTAATGTTGATGCAGATGTAAATACACATGTTGCCTTACTATTGTGCAATGTGAATAGCAGCTGATAAGGCTACCCACAAGTTGTGGGGTGAAGAAGATGTTAAGAGTGGTTGTAATCCCCGTGGCTGGTGCACGCGAGCTGGTGAGGCTGGGGGTAGATTCTTGTAATGAAATGAAATTTCTTAGTCTCAGTGAGGAACAAAACTAATGTGATGATCATTAAGGGTGAAATACGACAGACTGGTGATGGGTAACGTGTTGTCGACATCATTTGCACCTGAGTGTAATGAACTAAAACAGAAATACGATACATGTTTTAACAGATGGTATTCAGAGGAGTTTCTAAAGGGTAAATCACTTGAGAATCCATGTGAATCATTTTGGGAGGATTATAAGGCATGTATTGATGTTCATCTTGCCAAACAGGGGATAAAACCAATGATTGATGGGGTAAAGAATGATTTACCATTGGAAAATGGTGGTAGACCACCAACACCTGAGAAATAGGATGGAACCACCACTGAAACTGTACATATTGATTTAAATCTTTTATATAAGGTATGCAACGAAACTACTGCGACGTAACTATACTAGTTATAATCATCGAAATCGTCTTTGAAATTATCGAGATTTGAACCATCATCCACTCCCCCTTCCTCATCATCTTCTTCACTTTCACTATCGTCATCACCAGGTTGTGCAAGACCAGGTGTAAGACCAGCAACTGCAATATGACCACGTGAAATTTTTCTATTGAAATCATCCAGTTTAGCGTTCCTCCTTTTAGCTGCGAGTTGTTCCTTTTGTGTGATTTCCTTGAGTATTGCTTTAGTTGGTTGTTTAGTAGAAAATGTAAGTACGTCTTCTTGTAATTCATGCAGATCTTCATCATCATTTAAAAATTTATCAACAGCTGTAATTTTACTCACTTTCTCTTTAAGCACGGTATTTATTTCAATTTCATCACCATGTTCAAGTTTACTTTGTCGTTGAATCTTTTCTTCTATTAATTTATACTTTTTCAATTCTTTACTACGTAATTTCCTTTCTTTCTCTTTGAATTTCTTCAGATCTGCCTTGTTTTGCTTAAAATTACCAACTTGTGAGTTCATGTTCAATATAGTCGTTGCTTCATGTTGTCCATTTTTCCTTCCTTTTTTAACAGCTTTCTGTTTACTCTTTGCAATTTTTTTATCAGTTGTTTGCAAATATGTAGTTAATAAATTATCCACTGTATTTATCGCCTGTTGCTTACTCTTTTTACTTGAAAACATCCTACCGATAGGAAAGAATAATTATTACTAGTAGTGAAAAGTTGATAGAAAAAAAAAATGTTGATAAAATTCGGCACAGCCGAGGAAAACGCGGCTCAGCAGGCCTTATATATGTAATGTAATTTACGTTACGTTAAGATTAAACCAGTTTAAACTATTTAAGTATTTAGTAGATGAATTGAAAGTATGTAGTATACTTCATTATAACTTTGCAGAACCTTCCTTTAATAAAGCATCTTTAAGTTCTTGTACAGCTTGGGTTAGGTAAAATGCCATTTCTTCACCATTTAAACCTAATGGATTATTTTTATAATTAGTGATATTGATATGTAACCATTCTTTGTTGATCATATAAGCAAGACCGAAACCTTCAGGAACAACAGGTGCCCAACCATAACCATTGAAATTTTCAGAAGTAAGTTGAGAAGTTGAAAGGTACCAATATTGTGAATAATTAAAAGCAGGATCATTAAAGAAAGCATCAATTATTGGTGAAGATTTATCCTTAATTTGAAATTTAAGTCCAAGTAAATGTCTATCAATACCAAAACCATTTGAAGCTTGTTGAACGTAAGTTGAATGAGCTTTAATTGCATTACGGAAAGATTTGACTTTCTCTGCAATTGGGATATTAGTATTTTGCCAATCTTCAACAAATTTACGTGCTTCAATTGAAGCAGATCTGCAAGTTTCAGTTCTACCTTTGAAAAATTTACGAGTTGAAGCAGCTTCATAAGTTGGTCTAATTTTACCTTGATATTTATAATAAGCTAATTGAATAAGCATTTGAACAAATGAATCAGGTGAAGTTTTAAATAATTTGATATCATTTTTACCTAATCCAAAATATTGCCATGTTTTAATTGATAAATCATTAGTTCTCTTTTGAAAGTTTAAGATTTCATTTTGAATTGCATTACTTACTTCTGTATTAACTTCGAAATCAAGTCTTTTAAAAATTGGAATAGATGATGATGGCTTTTGAGTATGATTTGGAGAATATTTATAATGATCAATTTGAGAAACGAGCCAGTCGTTCATACGTAAAGTTGGGGTACCATCCATTTTAGAATGTTCACCAAGGAAACCCGAATTACCATTTTTTGCCACAAAGATTTGGATTGGTTTATCGAAATATCTATTTGTACCATTACCATGCCAACAATTACGAGATTTTTCTTCGATAGTTATTGGAGCTGTATCATCTAAACATAGAGCAAATGAAGATTGAAAGATTGTATCGAAATTAGCTCTATTTGCAGGAGATGTGGAAGTTAATTTAGTATAATTTTCATACCAAACGTCTCTATTTGCAGCTGTGAGAATACCTATTGGATTTGAATTTGGACCCTCACGATAAGAATCTTTTTGAATTGAAGCAATTGAATGATATAATTCATTAAAAGGTTTTAATTTACCAGTTGATTGATCATGAGTTTCAAGTTTGTAAATATGATTATTAGAAATTACAATCATGAATCTGTTTAAAGTTGGATCGAAACTTGGATTTGAGTCTCTACCAGGACCTGGTTCTCTACAATTATTGAACATCCATTTAAAGGATTCCATACAAAATGGATTACCTTTAATAAGTTCAGGTTGAAGAGATTGATCTTCAATTGATTCCATAAAAGATAAAATCTTAGTAGTAAGTAAAGTTGCCTTTAATAGTTGATCTTGAGAAACTAGAGTATTAAAATCTTTATGAGAATAGAAATAAGAAACGTAGGGGGAGACAGGATCTCTATAATCAAGATAAGCATAATTATCCCAATATAACGAGAGCCAATTACGTTCTTTAGCAGCTAAGGATTCCAAATCAGATTGAAGAGAATGAGCATCTGAAGATTCAGCAAAGGCGTCAATAATTTTAGAATATTTAATAAATTGAGGATCCTTTTCACCTAATGGATAGAAAGGTTTAATTGAATGTTTGAAAGTATTTAAAGTTTCCTTTAATGGGGGAACAGGTAAGGAAGGTAATTTATCTTGATAATGGAATAAAGGAGGATGAGAATCTGAATGAGTAGATCTAGTCATAATTTGAGGTGATGATGAATAGAAGGTAGTTGCAGCAAGTGAATAACACTGTTGATGTGTTAGCTTAGCCTTGCGAAGAGTTGAAGATGGCTTTAAGTTTTGAATAAACATCAGTGTAAGTGTAAGTATAAGTGTGTGTGGAGTTGATTTCACCGAGTTTAGCCGAGGAAGTTGGAATTTGCGGAGTTGATGTTGATACTGATATAGGGTTTGAGATAGGGAGAGAATGGCGTCTAGTGGAGTGGAAGAAGGTTATATATAAAAGATTAGTAACAGGTGTGTCTACAGGTTGAGCGGGGGTGGTCAAGGGTGATCAAGGGTGTTAGCACTGACTAGTCTATGTTCATCAGTGAAAGCAACACCTACACCCAACCGTCACTCCGCAAAACGTCATAGCTCTTTTTCAACTAATGTATGTCAATTCAACTGTGAGAGTGAGAATTGAGTTTTGGGCCCTTTCCCCCACCGACCCCCCCGCTTTTCTCGTTTCTGACAGCCCCCCC
>JAJMSP010000182.1:9448-78874 GCA_030558495.1 Pichia insulana
GGCAGTATGGCCTGAAATAACACAAAACAGTAGCAGGTGAACCACCTGCTTTTCAAAGCGAACAGCTTTACCCTTTCTCACTGGAGAATAAAATACGACTACGAGTTGACAACGAAATTTTATACCACTGCATATGACGGTGACTAACGTATTAGTTTTGTAAGATTGTATAATATTAATTCTACCAGAAAAAAAAAAATTCCCTTCACCTTTTCTCACTGGAAAATCAACTACAACTACGAGATGACAATAAAATTTTATACCACTGCATTAGACGGTCACACATTGAACACGAACTGAGATAATCCGGCAAAAGTCTAACATCAGCTATTAGTGTTGAGATGAAACGCGTAGCTCATCGAGTTGATCTAAAATATCTAGTGCACTCATATGAAAAGTTTTTCTTAGATGTGAGAATATCTAACTAAGTAGGATTCTTTATAGAGTAACAGATCATACATATAATTATGGCACTTGATATAAAAAGACAGTTGCTAGAAAGAACACATGGTATTCAACAATTAGTTAGCTCTTCGGAAACCTTTGGTTCCTATTTAGGTTACATACTTCTACACCAGGAGGAAGTGTATGTATACAAAATGAATAGAAAATGTTATACCACTGCTAAGAGGGTGAACTATGTATTTATTTAACACGATTGTATATTATAAATTCAACCAGAAAAAAAAATTGAAGCCTTAACCACTCTCCCAATATTGATGAAAGCTTTGAAGAAAATAAGCGTCAAAGCAGCCTTTAACTATATTATTCGAACAGGAATTTATTTTGAAATATCACTTAGAAAAGAATGATGTTTCAGTTATTATGTTTATGGCAAAGGAAATCAAAACATTGCTTTAAAACATAAATTAATCTTTGTTAACATTTGCGGGTATTGAAAGTTTAGTCAGTTTTCACTTGACAACGAGCTATGTCCATTTTTTGTAACAGAATATCCCTTCATTTGACTTTAATTTGATGAATTCTTTGCTAAATAGAGCCAAACACTTTATTCTCTCTTACTTGAAGTTTGGTTCAAACTACAAGACGTTATATTATGATAGCACTGCATATTTCGATGTTCAAAGCTCTCACAGTATTCAGAATTTGGATAGATAAAGAGTGAAAAAAGATGAAAACCATAGGGGTAGATTATGCTTTATCTCTACACAAATGTATAAACGTCTTCTAATCATACTCAGATAGTTTATAGAATGGTGCCAGGAAAGTACAAATGAATGAATTTTGACCTTTTAAGGTTTGAAGGGTGCCATTTTGCTAACCTTGAATTTTGAAATTTCATCCTTATCTAATGGCTTTAATTTTTTGATAGGGAGACATCTTGTTTACTGGTTTAACACAACACTACCACTTAACGTACGCTAACCTTTTCATTCTTATCTGTCTCAAGCACAAAATTTTTTAACGGACTTTGAAGCTTTATTGCATGATAAGGTTATATTACCTCAGTCTTCCAGCTTTGAATGGTAGACTAAAGTATTTATTTAGGCTCATACACTACACGCGGCTTCTTAATACTTTATCGTAACAATATGAAGCTGCTTCACTAAGATATGTCTAGATTCGTAGATGATCTGACATTTTGATAAAAGAAGAGCCAAGTTTTGTTTCTACTGATTCAGATAGTCAAACAGTAAAACCCACTCAGTAACAGTATATCTTTGAGTGAAATGTCTTGTATAAAATTAGCAAGCTCTGAGTGAAAGCAGGTTCATGGGGTGGGAACTACTCAAAACCCTTTGGCAAAAGGAGATATTCGTAGCTCTAGTTTGCAGTGATTGCATGACAATAAATTTGTGATACGCAGTCAGTACAGTTTCTGGGCTCTTCACAAACAACTTTGACTGACTTCTTCAAAAATTTAGTTGATTTCTTAGACATTTCTACTCATGACAAGCGATCAACTATGCTACTAAAACAAAATCTTTAATAATTACTGTAAAGCCTATAAACCAATGCCAATCAAATATTGTTCAACTAATGCTGATAGCTTAGTTGATATTCTTGAAGCGTGTCTATTCGAACACCTATCAAAGAGTTTATAAAATCTATGCATATAACCTTGATGAATCAACTTGCATCGATTGTTGTGGGTATTCTACTGCATTATGAAATTGTTCATCATCGGTTCTAAAGTATTTATGAGCCAATGCCCTTTTTGCACTAATTCTAACAGCGGGATCATATGCAAGTAACTGTTGTAAAAGATTGATACCATGAACATCCAACTTAGTGACAATTGAAGCTAGGTTTTGCCTTTTCCACTTGGGGAAGGTTTCCTTGTAGTCACTCATATATTCAACTTCTGGCCATGTCTCCTTAGTCGGTGTTCCTAGAACTTTGAATATTTTAAAAATTTGGTCAATTTCTGAATCACCAGAAAATAATGGCTTACGCTGGGCCATTTCTGCAAATATACACCCAATTGACCACATGTCAACACCAGTAGAGTATTGTTTACCGCCTAACAAAATTTCTGGAGCTCTATACCAAAGAGTAACCACTTCATGAGTATATGCACGAAGTGGAACACCAAATGCTCTAGCTAATCCAAAATCAGCAACTTTCAAGCTACCTTCCTTATCAATCAATAAATTTTGTGGTTTCAAGTCTCTATGAAGTACTCTATGCGAATGACAATAGTAAATTCCCTTTACCAACTGTACCATGAACTTTTTTACCATGTTTCTGCTCATGCCCTGACCTTCTGGAATGGATTCCATATACTTTTTTAAATCCATATCGAGAAACTCAAAAACTAGATAGATTTTGTTTGAATTTGAATGCACAATATCATAAAGTGCAACAATATTATGATCTCTTAATTCTTTTAACAAAGAAATCTCTCTTATGGTGGTTGAAGGAATACCTTCATCTTCAGACTCAAGTCTAATTTTCTTCAATGCAACAGTTCTGTTGTTATGTTTTGTATCTATCGCCTTATAGACGACACCATAGGTACCTTCACCAATTTTTTCTAATTTATCGAAGTCTTCTACTTCCATTCTATGTTAATCTAATCTATAATATAATGTGTGGTTGTATGCAATTGCGTGTAAGTATCACAATTGTTAGGTGCACCCCTTTACGATATTGTTGTCGTTGCTCTAAATATTCAAAAAAGCAAAACAAAGAAATTTGTTTACGCCAAAAAATAAATCACGAAATTTATATATGCCATGATCTGATCCATACTTTATTAATAGCTTCCGAATATTTTGGCAAAATCACTTAATACATATTTAATTATAAATTCATTGGAGTTAATCTTATCCATACAGTAAACTTTCATATGAAATTAAGATTGTTTCTTTTCATCAGCCAAACGAGCTGCTTTTTTCAATGCTCTTTTCCTGATACTTGCGTGCATATTTAAGTTGACTTGATTTACAGTCTTGGAGTAGACTCCAAGGAAAGTCTCAATAGCCCAATGCATTAATGCATGTGATGGATATGGTGTAATGGTTGCAAAACGCTCTTGCGCACCAACGCGTCTTCCCACATTCTTCAAAGTAGCCTTGACAAATTGTTTAGGATTTGGGATGGTAAATGAAGTGTATTTGATTTTTGACATTGCGGAAGTAACCAAATAGGAGATAACAAGTTCAACATCAACACCCTGTGGCTTCAGTTCACCTGCAATTGCAGAAGACCAGTTCTGTAAGAAAGCCTTAGAACCAGAGTAAACAGCTAAGTAAGGAGTTGGAACCAAACCAGAGAAAGAACCCATAGTTAAAATTAAACCCCTCACACCTTTCTGCTTTTTAGCATTTTCAACAATCAATGGAGCAATAAGTTTTGTAATTTTCAGAGTAACAATGTTATTTAGTTTCACAATATTCGTTAGTTCGTCTTCTGAAGTTTCAAGGAATGGAACTGGGATGGAATGAGATTGACCGACATTGTTAATCAAAATAGTAAGAGGGAGGCCTTCAACAGCTTTAGAAAGTTTTTCATAGTTCTCTGGGGCATCAGTTGTTGCATCAAATGCAACAATCTTGGTTTCCTTCTTATATTGTGTTTCGATTTCAGAGGCAACTGATTCAAGTTTTGATTGAGTTCTTGACACTAAGACAATGTTGAAACCTCTTTGAGCTAATTGAAATGCATATTCCTTACCAATACCATCAGACGCACCTGTAATAAGTGCCCAGTTACCTTTTTTGGCACCATACTTAGAGAAATTGACACCTGGAAGAATGTATGATTCTAAAATGATTGTACTGAATGAGAGAGCGACAAAGACAAGCTTTGTAACACCTACTGCCAATGCAGTAAAAATAAATGCATTCGTAATTGTACAGTCACAAATAAGTAGTTGTTGCAAAAGTCCTGACATGTTTATATTGTCTAAAGAGAACTGAAATACAAGAGCTACAAAGCTGAAGACTGCACGATATTGGAAATTTGTTGAAAATTCACAGCGATTTCTCGGCATAACTTCCAACTTTGAAGCTTCAGCTTCTACCTCAACCTTCCACCTTTTTTGTTCGTCTTCGTGTTCGACTTCGTGTTCGACTTCGTGTTCGTCAACCTGTATAAGACTAATCGTAATCACAAGACATTCTATTATACAGTTTTCTTTATATACACTAAGGTTGGAAGTCAAATTCCATAGCTTCTAATGATTCTTCGGTCAAACTAACTCGTTCTTCTTCAGTACGGAGAATACGGTTATACTTCAGCACATCGATCTCTAGTTGCATGCATCTAGAACTTAACTCAAGAAGTTTGGAATTGGTGTTATCTAGTTCTTCAAATAATGATACAATAGATGACTTTACATCTCCCGTTACTTTAATTCGGTTGATCCAATGCTTTTCCTTGAACTCCGCTTCCTTCTTCATTTCTTGTTGTCGATTATCAATCTCTTTTTCAACTGGTATTTTCTCCACTTCTGTCTTGTTCTCAGAACTCTGTATATTAGAGGAAGTAGTTGGAAGTCTTTCGACAACTGAAGGATCCTGACTAAGTAATGGCTGTACTTCCGCTGGTTTTAAACTATCATCATAGTGATATGAATACTGGTTATGTGATCTATTTACCTCATCATATGGGGATGGATGATGATTACCTGCACTCACTCCTCTTTCATATCCTTTGAACGAACCTCTCCCACGTCCTCTACCTCTTCCCTGCCGAAATCCCAAATAAAAACCCCCTCTTCCTTGTTGATAGCTCTGTGAGGATGAGAAATAATTCCAACTAGAATCATCATTGTTTTGGAAGTGATGGTCGGAATGTGCAGAAGAATACTCTCCTTCACGACTACCTGGTGTTACTGATGTTCTCTCTTGCTTTGGAGGGGACGATTCTATACCATTACTGCTTGAGCTGTAGCCTGCAGGTTCATAGCCATAGTTGTTATAGTATCTACCGGGGTGACTTACATGTCCTCCTCTTCCTCGACCTCGGTTGTTATGATATCCTCCTCGTGATGGGGAGCTATAGTAGGAATCATTGTAGTACCCACCAGAGGAGCCACCTCTATAAGAGGAGCTTCCTCTACCAGAGTACTTACTGTTTGCATGACCTCTCATGACGATCTTATGTATTCCTTGATATCATGAAAGATATGTTTGATGAATCGACCATTCAAAGAGACCTGAAGTCGAGATTTTTTTTGAGTTAGTCGAGGCCTCACAACAACTCAAATTTTGTCATAATATAAAGAAATACTCTCTCTACCAGTCTAGACTGACTAAAAATATTTGAAAAGCTAAAGCGTTAAATAATATACATGATTGGGGAATAAACTGCTTGTATTAAGCTGATTTTAAACTAGTGTGTTAACCTCCTTCCCGGAACTAGAGCAAACACAACACTGAATGCAGCAGCCACTGAACATATTACAATAAGAACAAATAACGATCTTTTTCGCAGTAACTTTTTCACATAAGGTTCTTTTAACGGAGCCAGTCCACCATCTGAAGCGGTACTTTCACAATATCCAATATAACACAAAAAAGGATCAATTCTGTAGAATGCAGAGAAAAAAAAATAGGACATGAAAAAGAAAGGGATAACAACAACAGCTCTGGTTGGTTTAGGTTGGTAGTTCATAAAAATTAAAGTATAACCAGTCCAAAATGCTCCCAATGCACATGCCATTGATATAAGAAGTCTGATGAAAGCAGATTTTCTGGTAACATTTTTCAGCGCATTGTTTCTCAAAAAGTTAGGATAGGCAGTAAGTTCCATTTTTTTGAAAACGTATTCTCTTGCTTCATCGAAAACTTCAGGGTCATCTCTTCCTTGTCTCTCTAAAGCATATCTTACTTTTTGAATCATTTCCGGAGGAATATCAATCTGATTTTCCGCATATGGCATGAAATAAGTATCGAGAATTTGCTTGGTGGAGTTTCTCAATGCTTGCCTACTGATATGATGAGTTTCTTCGAATGATCTATTCTTTTCATCAAGGTCAAACTGAATAAAGGTTTCAACCATTTCTGGGTTAATTTTGGAAACTCTAAAGCTAGATTTATCAGCCTCTGTAGTTGCAGCTAGGTTAACTGCACTTCCAGATTGAACAAAGCTTTGTGATTTTCTTCTCAACTCATTGATTTTTGCATTTGCTAATGGATCACTGGTTCTGATTGCACTTTCACCTCGCAAAAACATGGATAGTCTATGAGGATCCTGCTCCTCAAGTAGATTATTTTTCATTAAAAGATCAAGTAGAATCGATGAAGACCGAGAGTTTCTACTACTATTTTGGGAATTTCTGTTCGACTCAGCTGAATCAAAAGTGAAGCTTTTGTGTGGTGGATTTACTCCCAGGCTAGGTTCCATAGTAGGAGGATTGACAGCATTGTCTGTCGAATCATGAAGGTTGATACTGCTTTCACCGTTGATATTATCCTTGGTATTATTACGTATAGTATTCAAAATATTATCCACTTTCTCTATTTCTTTCACTTTATTGTTGAACGCCAAAGAGTTTCTTAGCCCCCTGACATATTCTTTACAAAGATTAATATGCTGGACTGTATCAATCCAAAAATCCAAGTAATTGATTGCATTTTCTTCGTCTCTCATATAAGTGTAAAAGCTCCAAAGATCTAGTGGTGACTGTGTCTTCTTATTCAAAATCTCAAACAATGTCGGCCATCTGTCCATCCCTATTGGGTCATATTTTATATTGGTATTTTCAGTTGTTGGGGAAGGAATTCCTGTTTGCTTTTCAAGTGCGTTCAACGCATTATAATAATCTTCAAGATCGCTAACATTTTCTAATCGAGATTTACTATTGCCAGCTTCAGGATCAGTGATATGATCTGCCATTCTAGCAAATGTTTAGCTGATTGTTCGTTTGATACTCTTTAAAGATGTAAAAGTAAGTGTGTAATTGTGTAAGCTTGCGAATTTGCAGTCTCGATTTAATGAGTAAACTGAGATATTTCCTCTTTGGGAAAATTCAGGTGGCTGGTTTTGTGCTCAATCGGTACGAAAGACAATAACTGTTGAACAGGCACAATTGTTCAAGAGAAACTCTTATCAATAGTGTTGATGACTCTAAAGACATTTATAGATACCTTTAGAATTTGAAGACAACATGTTTTATCTATAAAGTTGGTGCTTCTGTAACCTGAACTGAACATTATTTTAATTAACAGAACATATCCTTTCTCATAGAAAATTACATAAGCTTCATATACTATTTTCTGCATTCATGAATGACGATACAAAAAGTTCAGTAACACTTTCTAAAAGCTCCCAGATCAGATTACTTAAAAGGGATTTTTTTTATTTGTTTCTTTAGTTGCCCCGATCGAAAATTGGGAACAAAGTGAATTTAGAAACTATTCACCTTTTCTTTGCCTCCATTGCATTCTTTCCACTTCAGTCTTTAAAAAGCTCTTACATTGCTATAAACAAGTACATCAAAACAATGCCTGTCGAACTTTTAATGAGACCTCTTATGAGACCCTTGATTTTAGTAAAATCTATAATTCTTTCTCCTCATCGTCGTTCAAGCAGATATATTCCTCATTATATTGACCTAGATGAATCCAAATGCTCAGAGTATGCTTACAGAAAAAGATTTGGAACCGGGTCTAAAATATGGGATGTTTATGACACCAAAGCAGAGGGTTCTGGTCCTATGGGACCAACTTCACAAAAGGAGTCTTTGTTTTGGTTTAGTAGATCTAGGGCTGTAAAGGGAGCATACAAAATGTACTCAGCTCAAATTAGGCACACTGGAACCAAAGGGGAAGATGAGCCTGTAGCCACTTGTAGAGCTGGTCTAAGATCAAACGTTCTTTTGATTAGAGCACCAGATGCCCCTGTTGCGGAATTAGGCTGGCATCCAATCAACCATAAAGTGGATGCCCTTGATGCTTATAGAATGTTCACACTTGCCGATGGGAACACTTACCAGTGGACTACCGAAGGTAAATTTTTAGAAAGAGTCAGGAATGTTGGTGAAAAAGAATCGGAAGTTAGAGAAAGAATTGCAAGAGTCGTTCCAGCAGGAGCTGTCGGGTTCAATCTTATTGTTGATGACAGCAAAATTCCAAGAGAAATTGCATTGTGTTCTGCACTTTGTTCTTGGGTTGACCAATGGAACACTAATCTATCGTTAGGTGGAATCTATTGGGGTAGACAGCCATCTCATACTAGATGGAAAAGAGATTGAATCTGTAAATCTAAAGCTTAAACATAAACTTTTTCTATATAGATTTTTTATACCAATGACAACTAAATTTTCAAAGAGAAGCATTTCTTTTGTTTTCTCTGATTGACGTAATTTAATCATGAATGGTAACTTGTTATTTAAGCGCGCTACAAAATTAACAAATTGGGAAGCTCCTACCTAAATAGGTAATACCGGAAACCGCGGATTGTTGAGTCACTGCTAATCAATTCACAAAATGAAAGATGTTATTTAACGCTGAAAAATTTGCGTTTACTAAAATTAACGGTTTTCAAGTACTGGATTCTTTTAATCCCCCTTTTTTCAAATTATAGTCCTTTTATTAATTTAGATTCTTTTCGACAATCAAACATATTATACTACTTAAAAATGGCATCCAGAATCTTATGTATGCCATCTTTCAAGCAGTTGGTTAGATTTTCCGGCTTAAAATCTAGCTTCAAGAATCAAGTTAAGTCATACGCAACTACCACTTATGAAGGTGGAAATATAATGAAGAGTTTTAAGGATGAAAACGGAATTCATTTAGTAGATGTCTCAAAAGTTTTGGTCGTGGGATCTGGTGGTCTTTCTATTGGTCAAGCTGGTGAATTTGACTATTCTGGATCACAAGCAATAAAAGCACTTAAGGAATCAAACAAAAAGTCTATTTTAATTAATCCAAATATTGCAACGAACCAAACTTCTCATGCTTTGGCCGATGAAGTTTATTATTTACCAGTGACTCCAGAATATATTCAATATATTATCGAGCGTGAAAGACCTGATGGTATTTTGCTTACATTTGGTGGACAAACTGCTTTGAATGTCGGTGTTCAGCTTAATAAGAGTGGGATTTTAGAGAAATATAATGTTAAAGTTTTAGGTACTCCTATAAAGACACTTGAAACTTCTGAGGACAGAGAACTTTTTGCCCAAGCATTAAATGAAATTAACATCCCAATTGCGGAATCTATTGCTGTTAATACAGTCGATGATGCATTGGCAGCAGCTGAAGAAGTTGGTTATCCTATTATTGTGAGATCTGCTTATGCATTAGGAGGATTGGGATCAGGTTTTGCAAATAATTCAACTGAATTAAGAAATTTGGCTTCTCAATCTTTATCTTTGGCACCACAAATCTTGGTTGAAAAATCTTTAAAAGGTTGGAAAGAAGTTGAGTATGAAGTTGTTAGAGATAGATGTGATAATTGTATCACTGTTTGTAATATGGAAAACTTTGATCCATTAGGTGTTCATACTGGTGATTCTATTGTCGTTGCTCCTTCTCAAACTTTATCAGATGAAGAATATCATATGTTAAGATCTGCTGCAATTAAAATTATCAGACATTTAGGTGTTGTCGGTGAATGTAATGTTCAATATGCTTTACAACCTGATGGATTAGATTATAGAGTTATTGAAGTTAATGCTAGATTGTCTAGATCATCTGCTCTTGCATCCAAGGCTACCGGTTATCCATTGGCATATACAGCAGCGAAAATTGGTCTTGGTTATACCTTACCTCAGTTACCAAATCCAGTTACGAAATCAACATCTGCCAATTTTGAACCATCATTAGATTATATGGTAACTAAAATTCCAAGATGGGATTTATCGAAATTCCAACATGTGAAAAGAGATATTGGATCTGCTATGAAATCAGTTGGTGAAGTTATGGCCATTGGTAGAAATTTCGAAGAATCATTCCAAAAAGCAATTAGACAAGTTGACCCATCCTTTGTTGGTTTCCAAGGTGATAAGTTTGATGATATAGATGCTGTTTTATCTTCTCCAACAGATCGGAGATGGTTGGCTGTCGGCCAAGCTCTTCTACATGAAGGTTATAGTGTCGATAAGGTTCATGAATTATCCAAAATTGATAAATGGTTTTTGTACAAGTTGATGAACATAGTTAACATGCAAAAAGAATTAGAAGGTTTGGCGTCTTTGGATAAAGTAAATGAAAATGTTATGTCAAGAGCTAAGAAACTTGGATTTTCTGATAAACAAATAGCATTAGCTGTTAATTCTGATGAACTTACTGTAAGAGCACTTAGAAAATCTTATGGTATTACACCTTTTGTTAAAAGGATTGATACTTTAGCAGCAGAATTCCCAGCATCTACTAATTATCTCTACACCACATATAACGCTACGACCCATGATGTTGAATTTAACGATCAAGGTACAATGGTTTTAGGTTCAGGTGTTTATAGAATTGGATCTTCCGTTGAATTTGATTGGTGTGCAGTTTCTACAGCAAGAGCATTGAGAAACGCCGGTAAGAAGACTGTTATGATTAATTATAACCCAGAAACTGTTTCTACTGATTTTGATGAGGTTGACAGATTATATTTTGAAGAGTTATCTTACGAAAGGGTTATGGATATCTATGAGTTAGAAAACTCTGAAGGTGTTGTTGTTTCTGTTGGTGGTCAATTACCACAAAATATTGCTTTGAAGCTTCAACATGGTGGTGCTAAGATTTTAGGTACAAATCCAGAAGATATCGATAAGGCAGAAGATAGACATAAGTTTTCATCAATTTTGGATTCAATTGATGTTGACCAACCAGAATGGAAGGAGTTGACTTCAGTTAAAGCAGCAGAAGATTTTGCTGCTGAAGTTGGATACCCTGTTTTAGTTAGACCATCATATGTCTTATCTGGTGCAGCAATGGCTGTTATTAGAACCAGAGAAGAGTTGGATTCTAAATTATTAAACGCTGCTGATGTTTCTAAGGAACATCCTGTTGTCATTTCTAAATTTATTGAAGGTGCCGAAGAAATTGATATTGATGCTGTTGCAGCTGATGGTAAAGTTATGGTTCATGCTGTTTCTGAGCATGTTGAAAATGCTGGTATCCACTCTGGTGATGCTACTTTAGTTCTTCCTCCTCAAAAGCT
Organism: Pichia insulana; assembly: GCA_030558495.1. Classification (NCBI taxonomy): domain Eukaryota; kingdom Fungi; phylum Ascomycota; class Pichiomycetes; order Pichiales; family Pichiaceae; genus Pichia; species Pichia insulana. The sequence goes on from JAJMSP010000182.1 coordinate 21,020, forward strand.
TGACCAAGATGTTATGAATAGACTAAAGGAAATTGCTGACAAAGTTGCAGCTGCATGGAAAATCACTGGTCCATTTAATATGCAGATCATCAAGGCAGACAATCCAAAAACTGGTGTTCCAGATTTGAAGGTTATTGAATGTAATATTAGAGCTTCAAGATCATTCCCATTTGTTTCTAAAGTTTTAGGTGTTAATTTTATTGATATTGCGGCAAGAGCTTTACTTAAGGACCCAAGTCTTGAACCAATTGATTTAATGAATAAAAAGTACGATTATGTTGCCACTAAGGTTCCACAATTTTCATTTACTAGATTAGCAGGTGCTGATCCTTTCTTAGGAGTTGAAATGTCATCTACTGGTGAAATTGCATGTTTTGGAAATGATTTGATTGAAGCTTACTGGACTACAATTCAAGCTACTATGAATTTCAAATTACCATTGCCACCATCTGGTATTTTATTTGGTGGTGATGTTGAAGCTGAATATCTTGGAACTGTTGCACAAAAGCTTGAAAATCTTGGTTATCAATATTATACTGCATCTGAAGAAGTTGCTGAATACTTAAAAAAATACACCAAAATCAATGTCAAGGTTATTGAATTTCCAAAAACTAATAAAAGAGAATTAAGAGAAGTTTTCCAGAAGTATGATATTCAAGGTGTTTTCAATTTGGCAAAGGCTAGAGCAGAATCACTTGAAGATCAAGATTACGTAATGAGAAGAAATGCAATTGATTTTGGTATTCCATTATTCAACGAACCAAACACATCTGTTCTATTTGCTGAATGTTTGAAACAAAAGCTTCCAACTAGACTTGAGAATCTAGCAAAGGATGAGGTTGTTATTCCACATGAAGTCAGAAGATGGAGTGAATTTATTGGTGGTAAACCAGTTTAAACTGCATAATAATTAATTAACGACGCCTAATCGGCAATAATCTGTGTAACAAATACTCTCATTTTATATATTGGTGTATAAATATTGAAGAGGTATTAGAATTAACGTCAATTCCTATTTACAAAGAGAATTCATGATGATAGTTCCTGGCCAGACAATGGTGGTGTTTATGCTAGATGTCACAGCCCGACGGAATTGAAATAGCATCTAAGGCTATGCCCTGTGTCAAGAAGGAAAGCATTATATATGTTAGGTAGCCAATGGATTTAGTGTCATGAAAAGCTCCAAACAAGCCAAACAGGAGATAAACAAACAATGGCAGAAGCCATGTCCAGTTCAGGCCAAAGAGCATACAATCCCTGTCCTTACAATACTGTCTTGTGTTGTTTTTGATGGACAGAGAGAGAGACTCTGGGGAGACCCTGGGGAGACTCTGGGGAGACTCTGGGGAGACAGACAAAGTGATCTTCGCGCCCGCTGAGCTCCGAGAAAAAGTGAATAATGGCTCCCTCGACTCGCCGAATTCACAATAATTGACTTTCAGGCTTGTCAAATTTCAGTGGTAGGCAGAAGTCGAACAATAGCTAGTGGAAAGTATTTCACCCAGTGGATTTTCCACACCCTTGACTTTTCTAGCCCATCTGCATTCATACCACCAAATCATAAACTGGGTTCTCAGTTCTTTTCACAATTGCTGAATTAATCAATTCAATTTCACTTATATTGATTCATTCCCCTTTTTTTTCCATATTGAATTTTTTTCAATTAAGTTACAATGGGTATTTGTGGTTCTAAACTAGATGATAGCCCCCCTGCTGTCAACAAGACAAAATTGAAAACTCCCACTGAAACCACCACTTTAAGTACCAATTCTAAGGAGAATAAAACTAAAATTGACAAATTACAATCTTTAGCAACTAAAGAAAATGATAATACAACTAATAATGATGTAGCAATTTCATCTCGTCAATCCAAATTGGAGACAGTTGATGAAAATTCTGTTACAAAAGCAACAAAGACTAAAAAACCAACAGTTCAAGCAAAAATTTTACTTTTGGGTTCAGGTGAATCAGGTAAGAGTACAATTTTAAGACAAATTAAGATTATTCATCAAAATGGATTCAGTGATAGCGAAAAACTTGATTATAAACCATTTGTTTTTCAAAATGTTATTGAATCAATTCAATGCGTCATAAAAGCTTTAAATACATATAACTTAGAATCACAAGTATCTGCAATCTCTTCAGAAGATTTAATTTTTCTTCGAGAATATGAAATACCTTATGAAACTGAAAGTGATGTAACAAATCTATCATTTGATCCTCATGTTGCCGATTTAATAGAAAAATTGCTTTCTGATGAAATTGTCAAATCATTACTCTCTGACAATAAATTTGAATTTTATATTCTGGATTCAGCAAAGTACTTTTTCGAAAATCTTGAAAGAATTAGGAAACCTGATTATTTACCTTCAATCAGTGATATACTTCGTACAAGAAAGCAAACTTCAGGTATTTTTGATACTAAATTTCAAATGGATGACCTTGATGTTCATTTATATGATGTTGGAGGTCAAAGATCAGAAAGAAAGAAATGGATTCATTGTTTTGATAATGTTACAGCCATTATATTCTGTGTCTCCTTAAGTGAATACGATCAGACTTTATTGGAAGCACCAGATAGAAATCGTTTAGAAGAATCTTTGAGTTTGTTCGAATCAGTTGTTAACTCAATGTGGTTTAAAAGAACAGCTGTTATATTATGTTTGAACAAAATCGATATTTTTATTGATAAACTTCAAACTTCACCTCTGGAAAAATATTTTCCCGATTATGTAGGAGGAGCCAATGTCAACAAGGCAGTTAAATATATTTTGTGGAGATTTAAACAATTGAATAGGGCAAACTTGAATTTAGTTCCTTATGTTACGCAGGCAACAGATACGGATAATATAAGATTAGCGTTTGCAATTGTCAGAGAAACAATCCTACATAACAACTTACTTGATTCCGGTTTAATTTCATCGTAAATCTAATCACTTTAATTGCATTGTTTTCAATTTTTTCCCATGTGTTACCCTTTTTACCTTTTATATTTTGTATTATATCATAACTAATGTTTTACTAACATCGAATGAGGAAGGCCAGACATTCATTTTTGCAAATCAGTCAAACAAACATCAATCAGCGCTTTTAACAATTAGCGATCTAATTAAGGATCCGCGGCTAATTTTTTTTGGTAATTTATATCAGTTCAGACTGGCCTGGCTGGAGTTGCATGAGGCAGTGGTGTGGGTGTATTCTCCGCTGGATACTGGCAGCTTGGATTTCCACTTGGGTGTCCAACAGTAAGAAAGCTACATGGTCCTTTACTACAAACTAAAACTAACATTGTCCCTTTGCTTTATTTATAATTTACTTGATTAATCAGTTATCAGTTAAATATGATCATTTTTGATGTACTACATTATTTGAAAATATTCTTCGTTGGTTATATATTATTACATCTTGTTACCAATTTTTCACTAAGAGGTAAAGCCAGCATCGGTTTGATATCATGGTTTCAGATTTTTTTTATCAAATTGAAATTGAAAGAAGTTTCCATCAGTATAGGTTCAATATCGATTCAAATTCGTCCATTATATTTCTTCAATCGGAGTCAATTGAAAGCGTTGCATAATGATGGATTTATCATTATTAATGTACAGAAAGTCATCATTGATACTGAAAGAATGGTCGATAGCTCTACCATTGTTAAAGAGAAAATCCAAGTGAAGAAACCTAAGAATGCCAAAAATATTCCGCTATTATTATTCAATCTACTTAATAAAATTAATCTTGTTCTTCCTGTAACTCTTGTGTTGCACAACATTGTCATTAAAAACAAAGAAAAGTTTTTAGAAATTGATGCCGTATCAGTTTCATTGAATTCTCATTCCTTTTTGGATGCTACTGGAATGAAAGGATCTGATAACGCTTTATCATTGACTATTTCTGATGTAAGAACTGCATCAACAAAGTTATTGGTATACACAAAATTATCTCTACATTTTGCTTTAAAGAAACAGGATTCGGATCAAATTACAGTTTCCAAATTGGCGTCTTCTTTAATCACTTATGGTATCAATGTCAATGTTGAAGATTTAAAAGATCTTTTTAATCAAATTTTGGGCAAAAAGGTAAAAACTGAGAAACCCGTAAAGAAGGTAGATATTGATCTTCAAAATATCTTTGACTTAAGTTTGGAAGAAAAATGGGATAACTTGTTCAAACATTTTCAGGATGTTAGCATATATCTTGCATTTGCTGATACCAGTATCAAAAGTAAGGGCAACATAATTTGTGTCAAAAATCTGTCATATACTATCAACACAATTGAAAAAGACAAATCTTTGAATTGCAAATGTGTCTCTGATTTGGTGAAACATACACTTAGTTTGAATAATTTAGATGCTAAAACTGATTTGATGAAGAATTCTGGTATTCACTTAGAGTTTATCAATCATGTCACAATCATGAGCATTCCTTCCCTTATTCAATGCTTCAAAAACATTAAAGATATTGAGTATATTGAAAAATTAGTAGATGAGGAAGCTTTTCTTGCCAAGAACTTTTGCACATTATCTAATACCACAGTCAACCTAGATTTGAAAGATATATTAGATTTGAGAAAAGATAAAAATCCCAAAAATCATACTAGTCAATCTTTAGAATCTACAAAAATAGTGCTATTTGAAAATCTTTTAAGGTTAACTAATAATATTCCCATTAGAGCTCAGATTATTTCGACTACATTTAGATTACATCTTGCTGACAATGTCTACATTACTTTTGGTATTGATGATACCCTTTTAGATTCTGCAAATCCAGATAACATTGGTTTACTTTTCGAAACTGAGTATTACTCTGCCGCTAAATCAATTTGTACTATTTTCAGAAACATACAGGCTCATATTGAAGATCATCATCATGTAACCAAGTTCTTCTCTATTGACATGATTGATAGCTCCTGTTCTATCTTTGTTGGTACAAATACTTTACGAATTACAGACGTTTCTTGTCATGTCAATACAATTGATTTACTTTTGCATGACATTAATTTGATCAAAAAAATTTCCACCATTGCAAATGATGTTGTAAATAGGGAAAATAGCTTTGCAGCTGTGAAGGATGACATTTCAAATGCTGAAGATGTTGATACTACTAATACTTTCAATGAGTTATATGCTATTGCTGAAGGTACAGAGGAATCAACCGAGAACTTGAATCCAACTCAACCAGAAGGAAAAAAGAAATCTATGCTTCCTCGAATTTTTGAGGTTGTGCATTTTGATATTGCTACAATCAAGTTTGTTACATGCTTTGAAAATCCGGTGAAATATTGGGATGGTGAGGATCAAAGCTTTATTAATAAGTTTAAAAGAGGGTTTGCTATCAATTTATCGGACTTCTCCTATGTATATGACAACACTGTTGATATCCCTGACTCCGATGTAAGACTTAAACTGGCATCAATTGGTCTTATTAGGGACTATGAAAACGAGAAAGATGATGAAAATTACGCATCAGTATTGGTCTTGAGTAACTTTCACTCCAAGTATAACAGTCATCACCATCGATTGACAACAGTTTTTCCACTTGTAGATTTAATGATATCTGTTGAGGTACTATGGACTGTATTTTTTGTCAAAGCTGTTCTTTCTTCATTGACGGGAAGATCCAATAAACTCCATGTTGAAAAGCATATTTCTACTAAATCGAAAGTCAAAAAACCTTTGGAGCTTTTGTTATCAGTACCTCTTTTGATGGCCAAAATTATTCTGCCTTCAGATATCGAGTTGGCACTGGAAGTTGATTCTCTTCAGTATTCACAAATGAAACATAAAGATATGAAGCTCAATGTAGCTAGACTTTATTGTCAAAATCCTCATGCGGCCGGATTTTGGACTTTGATGGTTATTGTATCTCATGCTCGTTACAGATTTATCCCAAAACACTTGGTTGGTGAAGATAAAATTGAAACTCATGTGGTTTGTGATGATATTAGAATCGAAATTCCCTATCAATACGTGTTTTACAAATCTTTTGATAATTTCAAAGCATTTTTTAAGTCGATCAAAAAATTGAAGCTAAACTTCAAAGATTTAATGTATATTGATGAAAATGACAAGACATTTAAGGTTGATGTTATACCTCCACATTTAATTGATTATCCGTTCACGTTTCCAACTATACGTATCAAAAGTAAACGGATCTACTACTGTAATCATGATGACCCATTTGAAGAAGAACTAACACGTCAATTATTACTGGGCCAGTTGGAACAAAAAACAAGAATTAGTAAGTATGCTACATTTTTGAAATATGAAACCAAGATGCTAGCATCTTTGAAAGAAAAGTACAAGGACGTTTTGTCTTTTGATGGAGATACTGCTCTGATGCCTGAAGGATTTAACTCCAAACTAACACCAAAAGTCTCTTCTCCAGTGGCTAAACATTCCGACTTGATCACGAAATCAAAGGCTAAAACTCGCTCAAGATTATCTCAAGTGAATTATAACACTCAATATCAAGCTTGGAAGGAGTACCAAGAAGATTATCGTTTCGCCATTGAGATTCCTAGAACTAGACTTCTTAGAAATTCAAGTAAATCATGGATTTCAAGGGTAAATACCTTGAAGAAGAACAGAAAGGCAGAAGGAGGGTTCAAGGGAAATATTGTGGTAGAACCTAAAGTAAGAAAAGAGTTTCTTGAAAAATATCCAGTTCTTGTGGAAGGGGAATTCCAACCACTTTTTGGTTTCAAGGTGGAGAATGCAGTTTTGGATCTCAAAGAACCAGATTTTGGCTTGGAAAATTATCCTGATTTTATGTACAAGACTGCAAGAGGGATGCCTAAAGATATGAAGTACGGAATTTTTGTTGCTATGAATTTGACTCTTTCATGCAGCCAAGCAGCAATTCAAATCAAGGATTTTCCTTTACCATTTGTGGGCTTTGGTGGTGCAAGTGACGATGGTCCAAAAACGGTTGTTTTCAAAGGCGATCTTGTCATATGTGAACAGATGAACACACCTGAAGAAATTAGATACAACTTTGTCCCCTGTGTTCCACAATACGAAGATTCTAGACTCAAGGATAGTCTCTACGCTTTCCATATTTCACGTACAATGACAAATATCAAATTTGTTACTGACATGGATATTTATGTGAAATCAACGAGAAGTGCATGTGTCTCATGGTCACCAGCTTTGAAATCAGGTATAAGCTATGCGTTTGGAAGCTTTGACTTATTATCTAAACCACCACTAGACATTTCAGATAAAATTGGTTTCTGGGATAAATTCCCTATGCTCATTCCTTCAAGGTTTAGATTTCATTTGAGTAATGGTATCACTTTATTTATGAAATCTGGTCAGTCTCCATACAACCTTATAGGTCGAAATGCAGGTATGGCCTTCAAGTGGGATAATGATGTTTTAGTATCTGTCAATCGAAATGATAAACCAGAAGACTTCCTTGTTGTTGAAAGTAAGGTATTTGAAATTGGTGTACCAGTTTTCAATCCAAATTATTTGATGTCATTATCGTCAGATGGTACTGTTAAAAATATAGAATATGGTATTGCTAAAGTGTTGTTACGACTTACCAGTGCTCCCATTACTTGGAAATTAGGTTTTGCTTTTGAAAGAAATAAAAATTTTGAGAAAAACGTCAAACCAGGGTCAGTTGAAAGAACTAGAGAATTTATACCTCATTATGAGGTCTCTTTAAGAAATCCTGCCACTTTCAAATCAGAAGAAGAAAAAGTTGGTTGGGATTCATATAAAGGCTATCGAAGTGATTATATGTACATGGCGCTCTCGCTTTATTCAAGAGATGATAATAAATGTGCTGATCTCCCTAAAGTACCCCTTGGTACAGCTTTTAATTCTATTTACTGGACACCAACCACATCCAAGTACTTCTTCTATTGGTGGGATTCTTTTAAGACAAATTCAGGCCTTCCAATCAAGACAGGAAAACTATTCAAAAATGAGTTTTTAAGTGACAAAAAATCACCTAAGTTTGGTAAAACTTTATTTGGTATCAGTTATACTCTTGATTTATCACCACTTTACTTGACTCATGTCTATCAACATTCTGCACTTGGAAAGCACGGAACCAATCTTGCTTTTACTGGTCTTAAATGTTTTGTGAAATCTTTTACTATGGACTTACATCAATCCAGACGTGAAGTAATTGTTCTTGATAAAAAGAGAAATACAGTTTCCAAACAATTGAAACTTTGTATGGATAGAGCAGTTGTTGATTTTATTGACGCAGATTTGAGAATTTTGACAGCTGTTTTCAATCAGAGATCAGCAACTGGAATGCTTGCAAAAGAGTTGGGTATTGAACAAGACATAAAAGAGTTTGAGGCAGAATCAATATCAACTCATACTAGTGACTCTATGGATGTATTGTGGTATGACAAAAACGATTTTGTTGAGTTGGAAACTCAACATGTGACCAAAGAAGAACCTAAATGGAAAGTACTGAAATTTGCTTCTTCACCAAGATTCTATTATGTGAAAGAAAATCATGTTCCGGATGTTGACTTTAAATTCGATATAATAGAGTCGCAAACACATAATTGTCAATTAAATTCCCGAGACTTTGCGGAGGCTGCTCCTGAGCTAATCCTAAAACGGAGACACGAAATTGTTGACCAAATTAAGTTTTATGAAAACGACCTAACTGAAGCGTTAAACAAGACATCCAACGTGTATATTGAAAAGCACATTGCAGGATTGAAAGCTGATCTTAAAGACTTGAAGTTCAGAGAGGAGGTTTTAAATAAACTTGAAAAATTATTTAGAGTAGGAGTTTTTCCCGATCATGATGATTTCCAGTCAGAACAAACAGATATGTTTGGCCCGGAATTGACTCGAGGTTTAAGCAGAGTTTCAACAACCGTCTCTCATGCGAAATCTCGAATTTCTGATGCATATAACAAAACTTCCAACTTTAGAAATAGATTTAGCATTTACGCAATTAACATCAATTGGACGAAAAATGTTAAAATTGCTTTCATGAGGTATTTAGAAAATTTGAAGGATCGTAAAATGTTATCTTTTTCAATGAGCAATCAGGCGCTACGTATGGCTGCAGATTTGTACAAATCTTTGGAAAACAGTACAGAGCTTACGTCTGATCTATCATATTTGAAAAGCAACCCACTTTTTGAGTTCAACAAATCAAAGGAACTTTTAGAGGATTTTGATGGAATTTTACACGATACATCTGGCTTGGAAGAATCTGAAGTTGACGATGCTTATTTGATCAAGTTGATAATGCCGCAAATATCTGTCTCAAACAATAGAAATAGTTGTGTTCAACTATCAAGTAATCAGATTGTGTTGAGAAATGTTGTGGTCAATGGTTGGGGTATGAATACAGCAGCAAACGAACTTACTTTACCGGTAGAGTCTAGAATGGGGATCACCATAACTGATGCTTTTGTTTATGTTCTTGAAAAGGAAAATGTCTTGCAAAACAAATACCAACTGTTTACTCCGAAGTGTGTCACATGGCCACCTATCATACCTATTGAAATGTACTACTATCCCGCAGCTTTGGACGAATGTGTTGTTGTACAGGGCTTGTCATGTGTTCTTCTTCATACCAAGCCAAATCAGTTACATCTTTCTGAAGGACCTGAAAACAACAAAATCAGTAACAAAGAAAGCATCAGAGTAATAGCACCTGAAATTATTGCTACGATGAACAGCTCTCAATATGCAACTCTTTATGAAGTTGGAACTACCATTTTACAACATGAGGAAACTGATATCGGCTTGATGAAAAAGATGGTTAAAAATTTTCTCAAATATTCCGACATAACAGATTATAAGGATCTATATGATGATTTAAAACAACTGCAAATTAATGCGAGACAGCTGCTTGATTGTCGAAGGGTGTTAATCAACTCTAACTTCTACAACAATGATTTAACAGAGGACATTGAGTCAATTGTGGTTGAGCTTGAACGTACACTGTTGAACTTGAATGGAATCGTAGATATTATAAAAAGATCCACTTTGAAAAAATATAGCAAGGAAGAGAAAATATCTCAGTGGAATTTAATGGCACCAGCTGTTGAATTAGTTTTGTTGAATGATGATGCAACACCTTTTGTTGAAATAAGTGCAATTGATTCATATTACATGTTTTCTGTGTCATCCAATAACTTATCAATTCATACAATATACATTTATGACTTTGCTGTTTTTGATAAGCATAAGGAAGCCAAATTTGAGACTGTTGCCACAAGACTTTATGATACAGATGAGGAATTATGTCGAATTGATTGGGAACTTGACCAACCTGTGGGAGGTATAGAGGTTATAAAAAATAGAACTGTTCATTTTGCTCCTTTGAAAGTCGAATTTGATATGAGATTCTCCACTGCTCTTCAAAACTTTCTTTTTCCTAAAAGCAAAATTTTGAAGGATCTCGATTATGGGGACTACGACAATGATGACGAAATCTTAGACGATACCGAATCCATTACCACCAATTCATCACTTGGAAAATCAAACTTTTCATCGAAGTCTTCCTCTGTATTTTCTCTGACATCATCGGATAAAGATTCTTCTAAAATATCTAGAGCCTTCAGGAAGCTTATTCCAAAGAAATCTTCCAGTACTATTCAATCAACTATTATGTCTTCATCAGTCCCGTCTACCAACGGTGATAACAATCTACCAGCTCTCACAACAATTGCTGACGCTAACTGTAATGATCAAAAATCCAATGTTAGGATAATGGAAGAGAGATCCCAAAAATACTTCATGGTGCAAAACTTCACGATAGATAGGGTGGAAATTTCTTTAACCTTCAAAGGTTCTGGAAAATTAAAAATATTAAATTTGACGGACTTTAAGATACGCACTCCTGTTATTCAAGTCAATGATAGAATCACTTCATACGAAGAGCTTTTTGCTATTGTCAAACAAGTACTTGTTAAGTACGTTATGAGACATACCCACAGCCTAATTCAAAGTAAGTTTAAAAATCATAAATCATCCAAGGGCGCCTCTGAAAACCCTCATATTAATCCTTTATTGAAAAGAAAACTTTTACATTTTACCCCCACTCGAACTTTGATGGATGGTGCAAAGTTTCACGCAAAAAATCAACATCACAGGTCTTTGTTGGGAGATCCTGATTTGATGGGTCCGGACTATGTTGAACCCCATCATCCACATCATGGAAATACTCTATTATTACCCAATGCACAAGAATCATCTATTGCCGATCAACAAATATATAAGAAGCTTGATGATGTTGAAGAAGAGTAGGTGCCCATCTTACTTGTATCATTTATTTGTAACTATTATTATTTTTCGTATTGCAACTAAAGCTATCACATGTAATAGTTTTAAAGGGTGCGGAGGCTCAACAGCTTCTGTAGTCTTGAATTCAAGTTCTGCGCGTACAAGGTTGTGGGTCTTTTACTTTGATGAGGCCTATCATTCATTACGTCCACTTATTGATGTGTTCTAATCAAATCTTTCAATCGAGCCTCAACTCCTTGAAGAAACATGAACTTTTTAAAAAATGTGGCATCAATGGCTCAGACTGCCATTGAGTCAATAAACAATCCTAAACATTTGACCCCAGATCAGTTGATTCAGGAAACATTCAGTTTACCACCATCAGAACATATAATTAGCGAAATTGATGTGGACTACGTTATCACCAGTCGGGTGTTGCATTTTCTTAGGGAAACTAAGACCAAAAATACTTATTTACCCATTCCTAAAGATGTTAATTTAAGAATATTGGGCAAAATGACCTTAACTGATAATTTTTTATTGGTTAAAAGGGCTGATGCAGATTTTGAAAAGATTGTTTTTCATATAGCAACAATAGAAAAAGTACATAAGGTGCCAAATATAGAAGTTGTTCAAATAAGATTGCTTACACATAATGGAATGATATTAGATGTTCTGTGTGATACAGTGAAGTCTAAAGCTGAATATTTTTGGCATCTGTTTGCTAAGCAGATACAAATCAATAAATTTAAAGCGGGGGAGTTGGATAGATTTCAACTTGGCTTGTATTCAGAATATTTAATTTCTAAGAATTGTAAGGCTTCAAATTTAGGGGAAAAGCACCTGGATGTACCAATACACCCCAAAGGAGGTCTGGGACTAAAATATAAATTTCCAGGTAATCAGTCCCGTGAAAACGAAGTGTCTAAGCTCAAACGATGGTTTGAGTTTTTTCGTCGTTATGGTAGAAATTTGGAAATAGTTAAGAACAAAATTTTCACGAGTTTGATTTTGATCGGGATACCTAACAGATTGAGAGGAGAAATCTGGGAATTAACCAACGGTGCTATGTATCTTCGTTTTGAAAATATGAATGAATATGATCAGCTTCTATTAACTAATGAAAATTCAAAATCACTAGCGATTGATGAGATTGAAAAAGATTTAAACAGATCACTCCCAGAATATCCCGCTTTTCAAAGCAAAGAAGGAATTGATAAACTTAGAAGGGTATTGACGGCCTATTCATGGAAAAATCCCGAAATTGGTTACTGTCAAGCGATGAATATAGTTACAGCCGCCCTTCTTATTTTTATGACAGAAGAACAAGCTTATTGGACTTTAAGTATCTTATGTGATAGACTTATCCCAGGGTATTACTCAAAAACAATGTATGGTGTCCTTTTGGACCAAAAAGTTTTGGAAGGTTTGATGAAAAAGTCTATGCCCGCTATAGGTGATCATTTTACCAACAATGATATTCAGTTGTCAATTGTCTCTCTTCCTTGGTTTCTTTCTTTTTTCTTGAACTCAATGCCTTTGGTTTATGCTTTTCAAGTGATGGATGGTGTTTTTCTCAATGGAATAAAAACTCTTTTCCAAGTTGCTCTTGCAATCATAAAAGTAAATTCGCATTCTTTATTGAAATGCAGAGATGACGGCGAGTGCATTGCTATTTTTAAGGATTACTTTGCTTCATTGGACGAGGTTGACGAAATCAATGAAGGGACCAAGAAAAAATTTGATATGTTGTGGGAAGTTGCACTTAATGACTTCAGTGTAATTGATGAAAAAGTGATTGAAAAAAGTAGAAATATGTACAAAGACGAAGTTTTCAAGGGAATTGATATGTTCGTTAAACGAGCCGAAATAAGAAACCTACCTAAGCTATATCATATAAACAGCGAACAGATATCCAATATTTATGATAGATATTACAGAATATTACTCGCAGATAACAATGGGCCTAATCGAGGAAACCTTGAGATGGATATTAGCTCTTTCAAGCTATTCATGTCTGAAATTGTTCCTTGGGTCGACATTCAACGAGATAGTAAGGATCAAGATATATTTCTGAAAAGGTTGTATGATGCATGGTCAAATGAAGCAGGTGAGATGAGTTTAGAATCGTTGGCGTTAGGTCTTGACAAGATGGTGGATCCAGATTTGATGAATCTTTTGTCAACTTTCTTTTCTTTATATGATCCGAAAAAAACAGGTCGTATCCCGAAGGAAACCGTTCTGGAATTAGCTGAGGATCTCATTTTTATTACCACTCCATGGAGAGAAGGACTTATTTTTGACTCGATTGCAAACAGAGAATTGGAAGATTCTATAGCTGAAAAGATTGTTCAAAGACGACAGGCATTAATTAGCCAAGGTGTTGAAATAGATGATAATACAGAAATTACACTGCCTGACGAGGTTAAGTTTGATGAAGAGAAATGGAAAACGAAGCAAAGTGTCAGGTATCTATCGGCTAGCTCTTCTTTTCTTCAACTTGCTTTCAAATATGCGCAACCATATGAAAATCCTGACGCACCACTGATTGACCTTGGTGAGTTATCTGATAATAAAGAAATGAATACTATTAGTCATAATGTTGCACTAAATCCTAATAATAAGGTTTATATAACTCCTTCTATGTTTCGGATGGTAGTTCTTGCCAATGAAACCTACTCTTCATTTTTTGAAAATCAATTCTGGCAATCATTTGACCTTGACTCTCCAGCGTCAAACGATCAATCAATTTTTGGTGGTATGATTGGAAATATTAGAGGGATGGTTAATAACGTTATGGCTGATGGTGCAAGGGTGGCTAATCAAGTGAAGAAGAAAATGGATGATGCAAGAACACGTGCCGACACTGTAACTAGTTTAGAGTCTGGTTCTAGTTCATTAATTTCCTCCAAAGGTTCGAACCTAGCAAGACCATCATCTAATAACAACAGAGGTAGCGTTGATAGCAGGGGTGCTGATAGTATGCTAACGTCTTGGACATTAGATTCTGGAGAGGGTGATCAATTTGATTATTCGAATTTAGAGGATTTGATTGTTGCGCCAGATCAAGTAGGATTACTGGCGGAGAATGAGGAAAAAGGGGAAAGAGATACAGAAGGTACTCCATTTGGCGGAGATAATGAGGATAATGATGATTTTGGAAGTTTTATACCTGCTCATGGTGGTATGGATTCTGTAAATGAAATTACAAAAGGTACCAATGAGTTAAGTTTATAGCTAAACTATTTTAGATTAAGTATACATGATAAAATTGATTATGATTAATATGAAATAAAAAAATTGAATTAGTTGTTGAACATTTTTTTCAAAAATCCTTTCTTCTTTTTACCGTCCGTACTAATAGAAGTATCTGTAATTGCAGATGTACCACTGAAATTTCGATGACTTTGTGGGCCATGTGGTTCTGAGAAGAACTTTTCAAATCTAGATTCCTTGTGCTCTTTTGGAGAAACTTCAGCTTTCTCCTTTCTTTTAAAAAGCTTGAAACCAGAAGCCGATTTCTGCTTCGATGCAGTTGGTGTTGAAGTTGCTACCTTTGGGGCAGATTCTACTTTAGTTATTGGCACAACAGGTGTATTAGAGATTGGAATATCTGTATCTGAATTATCGTCCGCAAATCTTGATTTAAATCCACGACTTGCATGTTTATTTATATTATAACTTTCATAATTCAGATCTGCTTCTTGACGCAATGTTAGAGAAGTCATGCTTGGCTTATCCCTTGGCTTTCCAAATTTAGGATTCGTTTCAGGGTTAGTACCAAATACCGGTGTAATAACGTTAGAAACCTTTTCAAATGATGACTTTCTTTGTAAACTATTGGTTTTATTATTCAAAGCAATTAAATCTTCTGCCTTTATCTGTGGTCTACTCTTTGATTTCTCGTACAGTTCTTTAGCACGAACTTTCTCTGCTCTGTTTCCTAATATTTTTTTCTTTGCTTCCTCAACTTTTGGATTTGGAGCCTTTGGAGCACCAAAATTGAGATCATCACCAGCAAAAGTGGAATCACGAGCAGTTAAAGAATTTCTATTTTGTTGATCAAAATGTCTATTTGAAGTTAAATTTTGAACAGAATGTCTTTGTGCTGCCCTTGCAGCTGCTGCCAAAGGTGCCTTGGAATCAGTTCCATTAAGATTAACAGTACTTGAAGCAGCAGAACCTGATCTGGAGCGGTTGTATGGAGCATAATTCGAATCTTGTGTACCAACACTTTGTCTTCTAGAATTTGTAGAAGGTGCGGTAGTTTTAGAATTCAATAGCGTGTTTTGAGCTGTTGTTAGTGACCGGTAAGCATCTGAAGCATTGTTTGATTTGGTAACATATAAAGGCTGAGTCGAAGTTGAGTTTTTCAGGACTGATTTCCTTTTAGTTAAAGATGACGTACTTGGTGTTACTTGCAAACTTTTCTTAGATTGATTTCCATTACCTCCAGCGAATTGGTCAGAATTCGGAGACTTCAAACTATTGCTTCTTGATTTTTCATCAATGATAGCTTGAATTACAGGTTCACGCATCGGTACTTCTAATTGCTTGACATCATTGGCGTCGGTATTGAATGGAACGTCTTTTGGAATTTCTCTTGTTGAGACAACTTCAGATTGTTCGGAATAATGGGATGAGACTTGAGATAAACTTTGACCTTGACCTTGAACCTGAGGTTGAGATGGACTTTGTCTTGTAACAGTGGGCCTTAAATGTTGAGCCATTGACCTTTTGACTGGTGATGCTGTACCCGATTGCGTAGTAGCAGTATTGGATAATGCTGAATCGATTCTTTCAGAGTTGTTGAACAAATTATATGATTCAGAAATAGGTGTATTATTCACAGCATCCACATCAAGGTTTTCTGTGATATTCTTTCTTGGAGTTGATGGAACAAACTCATTATCATCAATATCTGTGATAGCGATTGGCGCAATATTCTTGAATGATTCCTCCTCTTGGCCTATAGATTTTTCAGAAACAACAGGCTGCTTAGTAACAACAGTAGCAGGTTCAAGCACCTCAACAGCAGGAACCTTCAACTCTTCATTTGAAAGATTTCCATTATCCATTTCTTCAACAGCATCAACCATTTCATCTTCTTGCTGTTGTAACAAAGTCTCAGCGGCCACACTATCTAAGATTTTCTTCTCAGCAGCTTTCACTGCCTCATCCAACTTTTTCTGAGCAGCAAGATACTCTTCCTCAGTATATACTTGTTCAGGAGATTTTTGGGGTTTAAAAGTTTCTTCAATATTATCTTCAATTTCATCAATATCATTAGTATAATCACCATCTTGAACTTCGTTTTCGTAGCTGGCTGTTGTTGTTTCTTTATTTACAACTTCCGATTCGTAAAAATCATCGTAAGAGTTTTCAATATTTTTGTTAAAATCAACCTTGTTTGTAGATGGAGTTTCAGTGGTAGGGGTATTACTGTTAGGGGTATTGGAATTACTCAGACCATGTGAAACAATACCACTCAAGCCAATTCTATTAGGATGAACATCTGTTACATGTGTGAATTTGCGGGTTAACAGATCTTCGTATATTACAGAATCCTTGATAGGTTCTGTAGTTGATTTGAACGCAACTTCTCTATCGTGAGATTCCAATTCTTCATTCTTGGAAATTGCCTTTTTCACTTCATCTTCATACTTTGTATCATTTTCAATCTGAAGGGTGTTTGCGGATTTAAGAATTGCACTTTCATTTTCATCAATTTCCTCTTCTTCATGAATTTCGTCCAAAATCTCATGAGTTGAATAATCTTGAGCAACCACAACTTCTGCTTCATCCTGAAAATCATTTTCATCCAGTGTAACTGACATATCAACTTGCTTGTTATCAATTTCACCATCAAAATTTTCATAAGAATCTTCAAATTCCCCATCTGATCCTGCATTATAATATTCCTCAACAGTTGTACTGACCACCTTAGTACCATCAGGCAAGATTTTAGTTTCCCTTTTAATATTTTTAGTTATTGATCTAGAAGGTTCTTTGGTCTCTGACTTTTTGATGAAATGGAAGTTGTTTGGTTTTGTAAATGATAACCCCCTGTTACCATTCTTAGCGGTTGGTAAATGGGCAAGGGATACAGATCTTCGATAAGAATTACTTCTTTGAATCGATTTCTTCTGAGAACCAGACATATTATCAGGATGTTCTGGATTTGGAACTTCAATTGCTACTAGACCATTTGCAGAAGGAACATATTTTTTAATTGTTTTGGGAATGGATCTAGCAGGTAGATGAACAACAGGTTTACCATTTGTACTAGTCTTGGTGTTGGAAAAATCTGAAACAGATCTACGACCATTCAGAGAAGGTGCACTTTTTTGATATGAAAGACGCTGTTTAGGAATTGAAGATAGTGACATACGGCGTGCAGTAGCAGTATCTACTGAATTATTTCTTGTTGATGAAGAATGACCTGATGTCCGAATTGAATTTTGTCTATTTTGACTGTTTTTAGCTGATGGAGTATTTGAAGTTATACTACCAGCTCTTTGTGCTAATGTAGCTCTTGGAGGTTGAATTTTAGGATACTCTAGACCACTGGGGTTATGGTTATTATTTTTCAAAGCATTTCCGATTACCGAAGCAGCAGCCAATGCGTTCGAATCAGGTGCAGGAGCAGAGCTAAAAGCTCCTACACCGGTATAGGAAGTCTCAATGTATGAGTTCCTGTTTCTCCTCATTGTTTTGTAGTTATTGGGATGGTGAATTGGGTGATACAAAGACTGGTTTGAATAGGCGTTTGGACCGGTTTACCAGCCACCAAGTTATGCATTACAATTCGAGTTCTGTCTCAGCGAGAGCAGCGAGACAATCAATTTCTGAGAAAAGCGAGAGAAAGCATCGAGCGAGATCAGGGAGCAGAAAACTCGACTCAGCGATTGGCACACAAGCACAACAAGACGTGTGTCGTGGGAGGGTAAAGTGTAGTATGGTATGGTATGGTATGGTGGTGTTGGGATATATTTATTTACACGTTAAAAGATGATTGCTATATATTATGTACAGGTAACATAGGTGGCAGTCCTTACTGCTGTGGCTTGCTACCGTGTAGCTTCTCTTTAAAGTACTCGATGCTGTACTGTCCGCCTAGCCGCTCGTAGAAGTGGTACAGTTCAAAGGCTACTTCGATCATGATCAAGTAGATGATAATCAGTTCAAGATTGACTTCTGTACGTTTCGAGATCACACTTATTAGAGCTTCAGATTCCTCTGTTAAATAGTCAAGCTTACGATTCAAAATATTGACTCTTTTCGCTATATCAAGTGCATTTGATATTCTGTCATGTATCTTTTCCAGACGTGACTCACTCCAGTAGATATCGGGAGTTTCAACAAGTTCAGAATATAAATTCAATTTACCTCGTAATAATAAAAGCCTACCTGAAAGTCTTAAGGTATCTTTTGAATTGACTGCTATTTTTTCACCACCTGCTAATTTATCAATTGTTGACTTTGTAGTTTTAATATGTGTTTCCACCGCTTCTTCAAGGATCGCTAATCTAGTAGAACGTGAAATACCATATGAAAATGCCAACATATCTAATAATCGCTGTTGTGGAGTAAGCGTTTTCAAGCATATTATTTCATTTTCTTTTGCAACATATGATTCACATTTTTCATCATCTTTACATTCAAGTTCAACAAAATCTAAATCTTCTGATTGATATCTATAAGTTGTAATTTCAGCAGATTCAAACAAGGGGACAATCTTTTTAACAACCTCTAACTCATTAATATTCCACGCAACGATAGTACCAAATTTGAAAACAAAAACTTCCTGATTATTTGTCCATTTAAATGTCAAACATTCACCCGGAACAATTTGTACTGGACTGATTTTCTTTTCAACCAAAATCCGCTTAACTTCTTCCAAATTGTAAGATTCTGCTTGGGTTACACTAACAACAGGTTTGACGGGTTTGTCTAAATAAGTCGTTAAATTAGAACGAGTAACAAATGCTGGATGTATTAGAGTTTCAGAACCTGTTAAAATGTCTGCGTTAACAGGTGGTGTAGTTTGATATGTTAACACTTTCTTTCTTTGTTGAGATGCGACCGAATTGGATCCTGGTTGTGTGTAAGATCTACGATTGCACAGTCCAAAATAGACTTTTTCAAGACCAAGGTTTACCCGGGATGTCCTCACCAAACTCGACAGTCTGTTAATCATGAACACTTTTGATGAAGACTATTCCAAGATAAACTAAGCATCAAATTTGGTTTTGAGAATACTTATTTCATTTTTTAAGTTTCAATAATTTATTAATAAATTGTTGAGAAAATCAATTTTATTTTCCTGCGGATCAGTTGATATGCACATCAAAGCCTTTACAGGACTGATTGAACAGACCAACACTCTTTTGAAGGGTAGATGTTAATATCATAATGGCGAAATTAGGAGGACGAAATAGAGGTCAAAATCTTGACTTTACCGGTTTAAAAACCTCATATTTTAAGAGGAAAGCTAATTTATTACGTCACCTGAAAAAATCTGAAATAAAGCTAACTGATGAAATAGTTTCAGATGTTGCTTCTGAATCAACCGACAATGCAACACTTGAATCAATCAGTTCACAAAATGTCTCACAACTATGGCAAAAATTCCGATTAACTCCATCGAAACCTAAAGCTGGCGATTTGTTTAATAAATTACGACGAAGTAATACAAAACTTTCACAAATTGTTTCGATGAATAATTCTGAACCACAAGAAGAGCTAGAAATTCCTGGAATATCGGATGTTGAAGAGGCCGGATTGAAGGAATATTATGACCTTATAATCAATTCTGCTGCTTGGCAACAAGCTAATATGAATATGAAACCTGGTGATCAGTTCTACCTGTTTTGGTTTTTCTGCTCTGCTTTCATTCCATTGGTTGCAAGTTGTACCGGTCCACTTTCTAATATATTCTCACTACTTGCAATCATATGTCCATGGAAAGTTCATAAATTTGATAATAAAGATGTCAAAGATCCAGCATGGTGTTATGCAGTTAATTCAATTTCCATTATTTTTGCAATAATATCGAATCTTTGTTTGATACTCAATTACAGAAGAAAAATAAGGTATACATATGCTCAAATAGTCTCTGTTTGTGGGTGGGGGATAGCTTCATACATTCTAGTTAGTTTAATCATTGTTTACCACCATTGGTTTTATCATGAAGGTTTGAATGAAAATTATACAATAGGTGAAGGATTTTGGTTTGCATGTGTTTCAGTAATTTTACATTTTACTAGTCATGTATTATTGATGCTTAATGAACTTGGGTTTCTATTGAAAAAATATAAACCACTTTTCAACATCGATAAAGTTCAGGAAACTTTGATTATTCAAACTGTCTCACTTTGTGTTTGGTTGATGATCGGAGCAGCTATTTTCACTAGAGTTTTAAAACTTCGATTGAGTGATTCTATGCTTTATTGTGTTACTTCGGTTACTACTATAGGCCTTCAAGGAGATGTTTCAAATAGTAATGCATTGGGACAAACATTAACTTCTATATGGGTTATATGTGGTCTTGTTATGTTTGGTTTGATTATCACTAGTATAGGTAAAATGTTATTTCAATTTTCTCGTACCACATTAGCATGTCATAGAATGGAAGTTTTACGAAGAATCGTTTATAGGGCACATGAATTCGATCAACTGTCTGAATTATCTAATGCTGATTCCTTTAATTTGATAAAGAAAGTTTCTAAAGGAGCTTTTCAAGTTCAAGGTATAATTGAAGTAACCTTTGCAATTGTAATCTTTATGATTACACTGATGTGTGGAGGTATGGCACTTGCATTAGTTGAAGGTTGGTCATACAAATTTGGTGTTTATTTTTGCTTTTTCAATTTGATGACATTAGGCCTATCGAATACTCCAGACACTCCAGGTGGTAAAGCATTCTTTTGCGCTTGGGCAATTGCTGCTATTCCTGTTATGACTATATTGGTTTCAACAACTAGTGATTTTGTTTTCTCAAAACTGACTCAAATGGAACAGTTGACCTTTTTTGAAATATTTGTTGAATTTTGTTTAAGTAAAAAGTATTTGAGAAAAATAGGGAATTTCTTAAAAAAGAAAGAAAATGTATATGTGGATATATCAAGTTTGAAAACGATGAGAACTCGTTCTATGTTTGTTGTTGACGAGACAAATAATGAAAGTAGGGGAACAAATGAGGATGACGAAACATATGTAGATAAATTAGAAGAGGAGAAGATGAAAGGTGGGTATACACTGAATCCCAATGATCCAATTTGCAAAGTTCCAGTTTTATGTCATCCGGCGGATATGCTGTATAAACTTATCATTGATGGAGATTCACATCATTCTTATAAATTTGTCAATCAACAATTATATGTTGATTCAGCGATAAATACTATTCATTTGGCAAATTATTTTAGAGAAGGAATGCATGTATCTATACCAAACGATGAGTTATATTTACAAAGGTTAAAACTAGGTCAAAGCTTAAAGGCACTAGATCCAGATTTTGATGTTGATCTGTATATTGAAATGTTCAATTTGTATCCTACTGACCATGATTCTGTTGGTGTAATTCAAGATGGCAATTGTATTAGGACAAAATTTAAGAAGAAACACAATTTTGTACTTAATCAACTTAGTAGATTGCAACTGCTCTTAATAGAATTACGGAAATCCATTATGGATATGTGTACAGATCCTAACAAGAAGTATACATATGAAGAATGGCAAACTCTTTTCAATCTAACTAATCGGTCATCATCATTGAACGATAATATATTTTGGATCAGGGCCAATTCTCCACTTGCAGTTCCAATGCAAGAGCCCAAGTATTTTACTCTCCACTATCTACGACATTTCCAAGAAATGCTTGAAGTGTTTGCTCTTGCATGGGACGAATACGATGCTTCGAAGAATAATAAACCAGCTATCATTACCTGATTTGGCAATCGCGGTTAAAAATTGATTTTGTATATTGATTGATGAGTAAGATGATGATTCCACAGGGTCTGACTCACTTAACCCATCCCATCCCCATCCTCACCTACTTATCTCTTCCCCCTTTCAGTAACAAAAAAATATTCTAATTGTTTACTTAGTTTTTTGTTAAACAGTGGCTGCTTTTAGGAGTATCAACATGATTAAAGAAATCATTTCCAATTTGGACTTACAATCTACAGTTCTCTCATTGGCTGTAATCTCAATCACAAGTTTAATTTACTATTTTATCATTTATCCATTATATTTCCATTCATTGGCAAAAGTTCCTGGTCCTAAAATATGCGCACTTACTAAATATTATATTTTATACAAATCTTGGAACCAAGAAAGGAATAGGTACATCAATTCACTTCACGAGAAGTATGGTTCAATTGTGCGTATTGGTCCTAATGCAGTTGATATTTCTGATATCACATATCAAAGGGATATTTACATTGGCAATTATGATAAGACAGGATTTTATGCACAGTTTGTCAATTACAATGAATCAAATACTTTCTCTATAACAACAAAGAAGGAACATATCCAATCAAGGAGAACAAGTCATAAATTTTATTCAAAATCAACAATTTGTTCTACAAAAGTTATGAATCGTGTGGAAAAGGTTACTAAGGATACATTGAAGGTGCTTGAAATGAGTGATGGGGAAACTATAAATGCATTTATTGTATTTTGTGATATGGCTATGGATGCTGTGACATCATTTTCATTTGGTAGTGATAATTATGAGTCACTTCTTGCTGATCCTTTTGGGAAAGGTAAGGAAGTTGTTGAAAATTTTGGTGTGCAGTCGGCACCTATGTTTTGGGTAACTGAGATGCCAGAATGGTTCGAATGGGTAGCTTCAACAGAAGTTTATACTGCTAGTGAAAAATGTTTGACGTTTATTGAAAGACAATTTGATAAAGCATTAAAGTTTATTGGAGAAACTGAGGCAAAGGATGAACCTACACTGCTTAGAGTCTATTTTGAATCAGGTTTTAAGGAACCGATTGCGAAAATAAAATGTTTCAATGTGATGCGTACTAAATCTGAATTTTTTGATCATATTGCAGCTGGTCATGTAACTACATCAACTACATTATCATATTTGTTTTATGAATTGGGTAAGTATCCTGAAATGCAGAGAAAATTACAAGCAGAGATTGATGGAATTGAGAGTTGCGGTAAAATTATTGATTATGCTACTTTAGATGATGAGGAAGCTTTACCATATTTTCATGCAGTTTTAAATGAAACTTTCCGTGTACATGCGGCAATTCCAGGACAAGAACCACGTGTTGTACCTGAAAAGGGTCTTTTATTTCAAGGAAATGAGATATGTCCAATGGTTAAAATACCAGGTGGTACAACTATTACTATGCAACCATGGAGTTTACATCGTGTACAATCAGTTTTCCCTAATCCTGAAAGATTCGATCCACAAAGATGGATAGATGCTTCACCAGAACAATTGAAAATAATGAGAGCACATTTAATGCAATTTGGTGCAGGAACTAGGATGTGTATTGGAATGAATCTTGCAATGGCAGAGATAAAACTAGCTGTTGGTAATATCATGGCTCGATTTAGTGTTGAATTGGATGATACATTTGATTATGAATACGATGGTGGAATGCTTGATATCTATACTACAGTTCCACGCAGTGAAAGGATGGACCTTAAGTTTATTCCTAGATACGTTTCCACGTGACTTGAAGCGTTGTTTTTTTGCATGCATCATGTGCAAGCGTTATATTTTTCTGGGGTGAAAAAAAAACTTTACAGTCATATATTTCTTAATTACTCTATTATTTTTAACAAGCTATGTCTATTCCGAATATTGCAGGAGATGCAGTTTTAAAAGCATCTGATCCAGTTCCTGAAGGATCACTTTTAGTTCATGGTATTGATTATTCGAAACCTGAATCACGTAATGCACGTGCTAGTGATATAATTGAAGGTATGAGAACTATGGGATGTCAAGCAAGTTCATTAGCTGAAGCATGTGATATAATTGAAGAGATGAGATCATGGCGTGGAAAGCATATTGATGAACTTGAAGAACATGAACGTAAGGGACAATTTGATGAGAATGGATATCAAAAGACAACTATTTTTATGGGATATACATCTAATTTAATTTCATCAGGATTAAGGGATACATTAAGATTTTTAGCAGAGAATAAAATGATTGATGCGATTGTTTCAACAGCTGGAGGAATTGAAGAAGATATAATTAAATGTTTAGCACCAACTTTTATGTCAGAATTTAGTGCACCAGGTAAAGAATTACGTGAAAAGGGTATGAATAGAATTGGTAATATGATTGTACCAAATGATAATTATTGTAAATTTGAGGAATGGATGGTACCATTATTAGATATAATGCTTAAGGAACAAAATGAATTTATTGAAAAGAATGGTAAAGAATCATTTAATGCTGGTACACCATTTTGGACACCAAGTAAATTTATTGATAGATTAGGTAAAGAAATTGATGATAAAACATCAGTTTTATATTGGTGTCATAAGAATAAAATTCCAGTTTTCTGTCCTGCACTAACAGATGGATCAATTGGAGATATGTTATTTTTTCATACATTTAAATCATCACCTGAACAAATTAGATTAGATATTGTTGAAGATATTCGTAAAATTAATTCAATGTCAATGAATGCATATAGGGCAGGTATGTTAATTTTAGGTGGTGGATTAATTAAACATCATATTGCCAATGCATGTTTAATGAGGAATGGAGCAGATTATGCAGTTTATATTAATACAGGTCAAGAATTTGATGCATCAGATGCAGGTGCTAGACCTGATGAAGCAGTTTCATGGGGTAAAATTAAAGCAGAAGCTAAAAGTGTTAAAGTTTATTCTGATGTTACACTTGTTTTCCCATTAATTGTTGCAGCAACATTTGCTAAAAAATGAATTTTTAATGAAATTTATGTTGATATATATTTAATTATATATAAAGGAATAAATAGAAAATTTAGAGAAATAAAGAAGAGAATCTTTTTTTTTTGTTTTTTCAAGATCTTGAAATTGTGGTTGGATTCCAAGATTCAAATTTTGGTTTAGCAGTATTATAAGGTACATAAGCTGATTTTGTAAAAGTATGATTAATTGGATGATGATTTTCAGGAGTTAAATGACGAATTGCTATTTCATCATTTGATAATTTATTTGGTGGAGTATCAGTACCATAAGCTAACCAATAATGCCAACCAGGTTCAGAATGTGAAGCATCATAACGCCAAAAATCTTTATATTCAACCCATCTAGTTCTCATATGAATTTCAGCAGGATCATCAGTTTCATAATATTTATTACCAAAATCATCTTCACCTACAAATTTACCAGATTTTGTATCATTCATGTAAGCTATTTGACGACCAGACCGTAGTAATCCATTCCTCCAAATGTTTTTAAGTGTTCTGTAGAATGAAACAGACATTGTGTGTGGTGTGTGTTGTGTGTGCTAGTCCAGTATAAACCAATTAATCAGGTATTCTAAGTATTTAGAGAGTGAGAATGTAGCGAGTAAGAGAAGAGGTAAAAGTCACAATAATATGCTGGTGTACGGGGGGGGGAAGAAGCCAAAAAACAGGTCGATCGACCCCACACCCCCACCACGTGACTTTTTTTTTTCAGAAATCTTCCCAGTTCTCAACTCTCCGGTAACGGCGGTGACTCTTCCCGCTTTGACTCTTTTCTTTCTCCATTTTCCACTTTCCATTTTCCATTTTCCATTTTCCACATTCCACTTTGCACATTCACCCACTCTATAAAAGACTCTCACGCCCACCTTTTCTAACGCTGTTCCATCCCCCCTCTCTTTATCCCTTTCTCTTTATTCTCCACACTCAAATCTTACTATTAACAATGTACAGATTAACTGCTGCTAATCTTGCTAGAACTTCAAAGCAATCCGCTAGAGCTCTCTCTTCTATTGCAAAGAGACCAGCTTTACGTGCTGCTCTTAACAATTTAAATACTCTTCCAAAGACTACTCAATCTGTTAGAGGTTTAAAGAAAATCAATTTTGCTGGTGTTGAAGAAGTTGTTCATGAAAGAGCTGATTGGCCAAGAGAAAAATTAATTGAATATTTTAAAAATGATACAATGGCATTAATCGGTTATGGTTCTCAAGGTTATGGTCAAGGTTTAAATTTAAGAGATAATGGTTTAAACGTTATTATTGGTGTTAGAGAAGGTGGTGCTTCATGGAAAGCTGCAATTGAAGATGGTTGGGTTCCTGGTGAAAATTTATTCCCAATTAAAGAAGCAATTGCTAAAGGTACAATTATTATGAATTTACTTTCTGATGCTGCACAATCTGCAACTTGGCCTGAACTTAAACCTTTAATTACTGAAGGTAAAACTTTATATTTCTCTCATGGTTTCTCTCCAGTTTTCAAAGAATTAACTAAAGTTGATCCACCAACTAATGTTGATGTTATCCTTGCAGCTCCAAAAGGTTCTGGTAGAACTGTTAGATCTTTATTTAAAGAAGGTAGAGGTATTAATTCTTCTTATGCTGTTTGGAATGATGTTTCAGGTAAAGCAGAAGAAAGAGCAATTGCTTTAGCTGTTGCAATTGGTTCTGGTTATATTTATCAAACAACTTTTGAAAAAGAAGTTTATTCTGATCTTTATGGTGAAAGAGGTTGTTTAATGGGTGGTATTCATGGTATGTTCCTTGCTCAATATGAAGTTTTAAGAGAAAATGGTCATTCACCAAGTGAAGCTTTTAATGAAACTGTTGAAGAAGCAACTCAATCATTATATCCATTAATTGGTAAATATGGTATGGATTATATGTATGATGCATGTTCAACAACTGCTAGAAGAGGTGCACTTGATTGGTATCCAATTTTTAAGGATAACTTAAAACCAGTTTTCCAAAAATTATATGCTTCTGTTAGAGATGGTTCAGAAACTCAAAGATCACTTGATTTCAACTCTCAACCAAATTATAGAGAAGAATTAGAAAAAGAATTAGAAATTATTAGAAATATGGAAATTTGGAGAGTTGGTAAAGAAGTTAGAAAATTAAGACCTGAAAATAATTAATTTTAAGTGATGGTCCTAATGGTCTTTATGTTCCCGATGGTCCTCCTTCTTAGCTTAGTCATTGAATGACAGTTACTTTACTATTTACTTGCATTAGGTATATTTCCTTTTACCTCATCAATCAATCAATCAATCACTCACTCACTCATTCTACTACATTTTATAGCTTTTCCCGTGTTTAAATGAATAAACTGCGTAATTAAAAAAAATTGAAAAAATCAAAATCATACCCCGATCAGTGTTAAATTTTCGCGAATTGTGGCGTTTTTCTCTTTTTCTCTTTTTTTCGAACCCTTGATTTACCATTTTATTCTTTCTTTGGTTTCAAATCACAATTACAATCTCAATTACAATTACAATTAACACACGCTTTCCTATAACAAACTCTATTAATACACTAAAATGCCTGAATCAAAGACGAAAACACTTCGATTAGGTTCAATAGCTCCTAATTTTACATCAGATACTTCAATTGGTGAATTAACATTTTATGATTATGTAGGTTCAGAACATTGGTGTGTTTTATTTTCTCATCCTGATGATTTTACTCCAGTTTGTACAACAGAATTAGGTGCATTTGCACGTTTATCACCAGAATTTGAACGTCGTAATTGCAAAATGATAGGTTTAAGTGCTAATGATGCTAATGCTCATCGTCGTTGGATTAAAGATATAACTGAAATAACAGGTTCAAATGTAAAATTTCCAATTATAGCTGATCCAAATAGACAAGTTGCTTTATTATATGATATGTTAGATTTTGAAGATGCTAGAAATATTGATGATAATGGTGTTCAATTAACAATTCGTTCAGTTTTCATTATTGATCCAAATAAAATTATAAGATTAATAATGTCTTATCCTGCAAGTTGTGGTCGTAATACTGCTGAAGTTTTACGTGCATTAGATGCTTTACAAACTGCTGATAAATTAAGTAAAACAATAGCAACTCCAATTAATTGGGTACCTGGTGATGATGTAATTGTTGCTGCTTCACTTGATGATTCAAGTGCTAAAACTTTATTCCCAAAATTCAGAGCAATTAAACCATACCTTAGACTAACACCATTACCAAAAGACGATGAATGGTCCCCTGAACAACAAGCCTTTGCCAATCACTGCCGTGGCCAAACCACCCATCCAGCTGCCTAACCAAGTAACTAACCAAGTAACTAACTAACTAACCAAGTAACTAGTCCAACCAACTGTATAACTGTATAACTCTCTACCAGTCGATCGACGCCTCTCTGGAAATCACTCCCAACACGCAATTTATTTTTTTATTTCGTTTTCTCTCGATTCGTTTCGATCCGTTTTCTTCGTTTCACTTCACGTTTTGTCCCCTTGTTTCCCCCTGGTTTACCCCTTGTTTCCCCCTCGTTTCCACTTTTCAACCCTCAACTACCCCCTTTACACTCTCTATCACTCATTTCACTCTCCATTTATACCTTAATCTCAGCATCTACAAACATCTTCAACAACTTTAAACCCAACTGTCTTCCATACTATCTATCTGATCCACACAGATCGAAAAGTAAACATTCACTTTCTTTTCCTGTGCCAAAAATAAATATCAGCATCTAATAAACTACCTATACACTCACACTCACATTCACACCCCCTTTCACAATAATGTTCCATTCGTTACGAAATAATTTACATATAAATGATAAAGATCAACTACCCACATATCATAATGTCGATTCAAAGAGTAAAAAGCGACTAGTGTTACCTTTCTTACAATTACTTATATGTTTCATATTTATAACATGTTTGATATTGTCATTACCCAATAAATCATCTAACCCTTCTGATGATGGAGAAATTATCCATTTAACTCAACCAATAAATGATGATTTAAATCATCCAATGGTATCACGTGCCAATAATATCATAAAGAATATAATGCAAGGTTCAAATAATGCAATTGTACCTCGTTTCAAAGTTTATAAAAGAGCAGATGATGATTTGAATTTGTTGAATAATTCAACTTCAACTTTGTCTTCTTCATCTTTATCATCAACAACAGCAACAACTTCTGCTTCCACTTCAACCACTTCCTCAAGTTCATCTTTAACTCCAACTTTATCAGATTTATTCCCAATTCCATCTGATATACCTTCGATTGATGATCCTTTATCATCATCTTTTTCCTCAACTGAATCATTATCAGATTCAGATCAATTTTTTTCCCAAATTTCACCAACAACTTCAACATCATCGACTTTCTCATCAATATTTTCCTTCCCACCAACAACTTCAAGTTCTTCTTCTACAATTTCATCACCCACCACTTTCTCTATTTTACCACCTTTATCATCATCATCTTCTTCATCATTATCATCTTCATCATCTTCTTCATTTTCTTCCTCTTCATCATTTATACCTTCTTCTACATTCACTTCGTCATCCTTCTCAACATCTTTTTCATCTTCATCATCTACATCCTTACCACCAACTACATCAATTATACCAACTCTCCCATCTTCAACTACAAGTTCCTCCTCAACAACATCATCTTCTACTTCACAAACCTCAACAACTTCACAATACTCTTCAGATCATGGTTCTTATATTGTTATCGGTTCTACTACCATCATTGGTTCAACAAATACAGTAACTCAATTTCATACAATCACAGCATCTGCAAATGCCAACAATAAAACTTCAGGTATTTCCGAAAAGAATAAAAATATAGCAATAGGTGTTGGTGTTGGTATTGGTGTCCCGGTTATTGCAACTATAATCATCTTAATACTGTTATTTTACAGACGTAAACAACAAAATTCTGTTCGTAATTATGTTGATTCAAATGGTCATGATGCAGGTATTGCAGTTGATGAAGGTAATATTTTTAAACGTGCATTTAGACATGCATTTATTGGATTCCCAACATTACAAAATAAACCAAGTAATGATGATTTTGATGATGATTTATTAGATGGTGATGAATTAAATGATAAAATTGTTAAAAATATTTCAAATTCAAATAATGCATTTACAAATACAGATGATACAGCATTATTTAATTCTTTAAATTCTGATAAAGAATCAGGATTTATTGTTAATAGACCAAAACCTTTACATAAAACACATTCAGATCCTGAAAATTCAGAATCAGTTACATTATCAAATAAAAATTCAAATTCAATATCACCACGTGTAATGAATCCTGATCCAATTTCTGATACTGATAGTGAAAATGGTAATTATGTACCCGCTCAGGAACATTTCTCAACACCCCCACCACCTATACCAAATCTTGATTAGTTTGTATAGTTATGATTTATATAATATATACCATAAATTTATAGAAGTTAGATTTTAATTTTTAATTTAAAAAAAAAATTACGAATTCTTAATAATAATTTTCACACTGCATGCTTATAAGCAATTCAAGAATAGCACGAAAACTTTTCAAATTGAGAAAAACAATTGTTAAAATTATACATTTATTTTATTTATGTTTAAAAGAACGTGTGAATATTTTGCTATTTATTATAAAAATAACATCATTAAAGCTGTTGCAAATGTGATGAAATTTGTTGGAATATGTAAAGAATCCGCAAATCCATCAAATGTAAATTCTGAATTGGTGCTGGATTGAATTGACTCTGTTGGTACCGGCGTGGTGGTTGTTGGAGTAGATGGAGTAGTTGGAGTAGATGGAGTAGTTGGAGTAGATGGAGTAGATGGAGTAGATGGAGTAGATGGAGTAGTTGGAGTAGATGGAGTAGTTGGAGTAGATGGTGATGGTGATGGTGATGGTGATGGTGATGGTGATGGTGTTGAAACTGACGAAGTAAAAATAGATGGTGCAGGAACCGATGAAGTTACAGATGTTGAAGGTGCTGGTGTTTTTGGTTTCGTAGATGAAGTTGAAACAGCTGGCTCAGAAGATCTTGATTGTGACTTCAGTGTGGAAGAATGTGTAATTGGTGGTGGTACATCAATGCTTGATGAAGTGGATACATTTGTTGTAGAAGATGAAATAGTTGGACAAACAACAGATGGAACAATCCAATTTGTCAAATAGACAGTCGTATTGATCTCACCTGTAGAAACAGAATACTCAACAGTAGATGGTCCAAATGATCCAGTAACACCAGTTGGAATAATACATGAAGTTGTTGTAAACCAAATTAGAGTATCATTGATTAATGTTACTGATGCACCTTCAACACAAGTAGCAATGTGACTTAAACTTGAACAATCAGTGATGAAAGTAGAAATAGTAGCAGTACTGGTTTCACATGATCTAGTTGAAGTAGAAGTTGAGACAGAAGTTGAGGTGGTAAATGAAGATGATGAAGTGGATGATGGAGTGGATGATGAAGTGGATGATGAAGTGGATGATGGAGTGGATGATGGAGTGGATGATAAAGTGGATGATGGAGTGGATGATGAAGTGGATGATGGAGTGGATGATGGAGTGGATGATGGAGTGGATGATGGAGTGGATGATGGAGTGGATGATGGAGTGGATGATGGAGTAAATGATGAAGTGGATGATGGAGTGGATGATGGAGTGGATGCTGAGGAAGGAGTAGTTGGACAAACAAATGATGGAACAATACCATTGGAAACAGTGATTGCAGTAGTAGTAGTAGCATCGGTGTAAGTGGTGACAGAAAGTGATTCAGCAAAAGTACCAGTCAAACCATCTGGAATAGCACATGAAGTAGTGATTACGATGACAGTAGATTCACCAACAGTAACTAAAGTAGAGCCAGTGGTACATGTAGCATCCTTGACACCAGAGGTACAATCAGTGACAATGGTAGTGATGGTAGTTGGAGTTGGAGTTGGACAAACAAATGATGGAACAATACCATTGGAAACAGTGATTGCAGTAGTAGTAGTAGCATCGGTGTAAGTGGTGACAGAAAGTGATTCAGCAAAAGTACCAGTCAAACCATCTGGAACAGCACATGAAGTAGTGATTACGATGACAGTAGATTCACCAACAGTAACTAAAGTAGAGCCAGTGGTACATGTAGCATCCTTGACACCAGAGGTACAATCAGTGACAATGGTAGTGATGGTAGTTGGAGTTGGAGTTGGACAAACAAATGATGGAACAATACCGTTGGAAACAGTGATTGCAGTAGTAGTAGTAGCATCGGTGTAAGTGGTGACAGAAAGTGATTCAGCAAAAGTACCAGTCAAACCATCTGGAATAGCACATGAAGTAGTGATTACGGTGACAGTAGATTCACCAACAGTAACTAAAGTAAAGCCAGTGGTACATGTAGCATCCTTGACACCAGAGGTACAATCAGTGACAATGGTAGTAATGGTAGTTGGTGTTTCTGGACATGTAAAACTTGGAACATTGGTATTAGTGAAATATATGGTGGAAGTGACTTGTGTACCAGTATAAACAGTGGATGATAAACTAGTATCAAAGGAACCCGTGAATCCATCAGGGGAAGCACATGAGGTTACTGTACCTGCAACTGGATATTCTTCAACGTGAACGATTGATCTTGTTGCAATACATATAGCGTCAACAGTGCTATTTTCACAATCGGTTAAAACCATAGTAGAAGTGACTGGTGTTGGCTCTGGACAAGTAAAATCTGGAATATCACAATTGGTAATAGTAAAAGTGGATGAAACACCATTTAAACCCAGCAAGGCAGTGGTTTCGTGACACAAAAATGATCCTGTCGCATCAATCGGGTTTATACACGAGGTTGTAGAGATAGATGCTGTGTAATCATTAGGTTGTGGAAATTCTGTTATACCAACAGTACAATGCGCAGTACTAGTTTCATCAGGGCATATTGGAGTTTCCCACGCCGTAGAAGTACAATGTGGATTTTCTTCACAGTGCGTAAATGTTGATGTTAAAGTTCCACTAGGGACAGTAGATGTAAGGGTAGATGTTGGAAGACCTTCTGTAGCACATGGTGCAAGTTGAAGTTCGGTATAGCTAGTTGTGCCTACAGACTGATGAACATTTTGATTCATATCTGTTGAATAGACAGTGAAGGTTGTTGTCTTGAAAACTGTCAAAAATGGGTCACAGTCTTCACCAGCTCTCTTTGTTAAGATTTGTGCATTTGGAATCGTCAATGCAGAAATAGCTTGACTCAAAACAGAAGCAAGAAAAAATGTTGTTAATTTCATCACTCTTTGGTTGCGTGGATTTAGTCAATAACGTTTACAATATTCGTCAACTTACTGATCATAAAATATTAGGACATCATTTTCTTATATGTAATAATCTCTAAATGTTTTGTAAAACACTCAAGTGAAACAATTTTGTTTCAAACATTCAATAATTAGTGAAAAATCAGTCAGTAGTTGGTGGGTGGTCCTTTTTGATAGGTTCCTAAATTTTCACACATGAGACAATTTACTCTGTCATGTAACTTAACAATGGAAAATTAATACCACAATGATCAATATAATGGAAAAATTTTAAACATTCCCTGTATTTCAACGATCTACAGAAACAATTATGGCAATAGTGCTGTGTTGGCAGAACAAAAAGCGTTCTCAAACCATCTTAATTGCCTATTTGGGAAATTTCAATGGGCTCTTGAAAAACAGCTCCCACCCTCGCGATCAGCGCCATTGGTCTCGGCGATAAAGAGTAAAAACAGCGTAAATTCATGTGTACTGATCTTTTGTTAGTGCCAGATCTTTCTTACTTAGTCTTAGTACCATTCATGATGACATTGATCTCAGAAACTATATACACTAAAATCATTGTTTGTTCAGAAATCTTTTTAGTTCATACTTAAATTCATATCTGTCTGTATCATTTGGAAACCAATTGCTTACCTTCCTAATCCATCTTTCTTCTTCATGTTTCCATATTCTGTACATATCGGGTGTTACTTTAAAGTAGTTTCCCCGCGAGCTTAACTTATTAGATAAAGTAAGTGTGGATTCTGAAGGAACCAGCCTTCCTGAAATTCCACGACCTTCAATCTTTTCAGAAGGTTTTTTGAAAGTGACATCAAAATCGTCTCCAAATGGATCATCCGGATATCCACCTTTGATATGTACCCATTTTAACTTCTTATTATCATAAACCATATCACCAACAATTTGAGGAAGTTCATTTTTGTTATTATTTATTAGTTTTGGAATGGATTTATTCAATGACTCAAATCTGACAAGCTCTTCTTCATTTCCTTTCCATTTTTGTAGCACCGGATCATATTCTAGCTCGCCATATAAATGACCATTCATAAATTTTCTTACTTTTGGCTTATTCAAGGACCTGATTACTCTTAACCTTCCTTCACGTGTCAATTTTGCCAATTTGGTATCATTTGACGCAGCATCAAGAAATGAGCTTTTATTCGACTTGTTCGTGTATGCTAGCGTGTCAGGTTCTGCATACCTGCTCAAATCTATTTTACCCTTCCTATGATCTATCTTCTTCTTTGACTTCACAAATTTATTCAGGTATTCATCATCTACTTGATCGAGTTCATGACCAGTGAAAATAGGATATTTAACAGCTGAGCTTCCACTCATATCTAAATTTGATTGATATCGTTTAACCTTTCTTGGTGATCCTGTAAAGCTTGTATTCGTATACAGCGATGGTAACGATTGCTTCTTATTTATCTTTACGGGTGATACATCGAACCTTTGTAATTTATTCAAGTCAATCTCTTCAATATCATCAAAATCGGAATCTTTAGAATAGTTGTCAACGATATCATAATTATGGTGACGTCGAGGACTAGACCGTTGGTTGATTCTTTCCAATCGATTTAAGGCATGACGTGCCAGAGTCTCATTCTTTGTCTGAATTTGCTTCTTTTGGAATAATTTCATTAGATCAATGTCACTACCTAATCCATCATATTCTGATTCATAATCACTTTTATCAGTATCACTTTCTGAATACCTGGATTTAACAGAAGAAGGCGTATTGGATGAAGTAGAGGAATTCGAAAGGATTCGTCGGTTATATTGTTTAGTTGTTGTAGCATGATCATCTTTGGAAATATTTCGCATCAATTTGTTCTTATGGTTATTAAAACTTTCATTAC
The DNA here is from genome assembly GCA_030558495.1 of Pichia insulana. Lineage (NCBI taxonomy): Eukaryota > Fungi > Ascomycota > Pichiomycetes > Pichiales > Pichiaceae > Pichia > Pichia insulana. The sequence goes on from JAJMSP010000182.1 coordinate 56,337, forward strand.
TTTCAATATCCCAATCTTTTTCATCATCACTATCTGAATCGACATATTGCTGTAGAATAGCCTTTTTATTAGATTGTACTTGCCGATTCAGTTTGTATATATTTTCTTTAGTCAATGTTTCCGCCAACTCATCAAAATCTTTTTCATGAACAGTTGAAAGCTCTGTATTCATCTTTATTCGAACCAAATCTTTTACCATATATATCCTTAAAATCGTAAATCTCGAACAAAGACAACCTGAAATTGGTAAGCTGATACAAATGATTGTCAACAACTTTTCGAAGATTAGGAGGCTCAGTATTTTTGATAATTTTCAAAGTACGTGTAAACAATCGGTTTTACATTTAAAGTGTAAAGTGATACGTGTTATATAATAGATAATGAAAATGTATTATTGATTATACCAGTCCCTGAATTCACTGACATTTTGAACTTCTCTCAAATACTTAACTTTTTTATTTCCAAAGAGAACTGCTGGTTGAACCATTCTATATCCTTGTAATAATTTTTCATAAATAGCGTTTTCCTCTCCAACTTCACCACCATTTGCAAGCCATCCATTCTTTTTCAAAATTGGATTCATCTTAATTGGTTTAAGTCCTTTCTCAAAAAGAAGAACGTGAAGAAGATAATGTACCCAAAGAAGGTTAAATACTGGATATCGTCTTGCCCATTCATTTTGTTTGTATTTTGTTTTTTGTGTACCTGTTGTTGACAAGGTATTCATACTCATAGTTGAAAAAGAATCAGGTAGATCGGTGGTCTGATTACTAACGACTCGTCTCATAAGTTTATAAATTGCATGGTTGTATTCCCCACATCCTTTGAAGAATTCAGAGTGATAAAGATTAGTGTATATACTCTGTCCACCAACAACGCCATATCCCAATGCATGATCTATAATCGTCACATTAATGGCTGTGGATTTGTTTGGTAGTGTAGTCTCGGCTATCATAATGTTGTCTATATTCAGGTCTCTATGTTCATAATTTTCATCTTCACCATCACACATAGCATTTAACAATTGAGTAAAGATGATAGATGCGTCTTTCCATGATCTTACCTTATAATCCTTAAGACTTATACCGCCATAATTTAGACGCATTATGAGATATACCTGGTTTTTATGATGTTCCTCTTCCATCAATTCCATAATTGACTGAGGACAGGGGCCTTTAACCACCTTAGCAGAATTGATGGTCACAAAGCCAGGTTTATTACTCATGAGCATTGTCAATGTAAGCTCTTGAATTGCCTTTAAGATAGTATCTGCATTAATGGGAATAACCTTCCATACACCAGAAGGTTTCAGTGTGGTATTGGAAAAATCATCAGTACTAGAAAATTCTACAAAAATGCAACTATTTGTAGATTTGTGCAATTTTGTCAAATGTTTCATGGTACTGGAAGACTGAAATTTGTTGATATAACTGGTAAACGAGACTATTCTGGACTGGTTACATATTTTCAAGAGAAGTGATTGGTGCATTTGGTTCAAATCAACTGCTTTTACTTTAACACTTTCTGTTTCTGATGTAAAAGATGATATAGAGACAATTGATGATGAATGCCTCAATTTATGTCTTATTTTATCTTTGGTTTGTTGCTGCATAATTGGTAACGATATATTGTTTTTAAATTCGCAACTGTCATTTTTTGTGGGCATTATGAACGACCGGATGTTTTCCAATGACATTTTACGTCGGGACATCATACTCTTTCTTTTATCATTGTTATTAAAACTTTCTATGTCCAAGTTTGAAGATAATGATTTCATTGATAGAGAATTTCTCAAACTAATAAAAGATGAGGATTTTGTTATCGTTTTTTTCAGCTTGCTAAAGCCAGATTCCTCTGATGGATTAGTAGTTGACACCTTGTTAACAGCAGCAAGATTTTTAACATTATCAATAGTTTCCTTAGGATGGTCAGATTCCACATGGTCAATATGTTCAGTTTTGCCTGATCTCTTGAGACCAAAAGTGTCCAAAGATTTTCTGTATAATGATCTAGTTGACTCATTGGAGTTATAGGAGATATAAGATCTTCTATTATCACTACTAGCTTTGCTTGTTTTATCAGTATTTGATGATTTTACACTTGCAATTGACTGGTGTTTGCTCTGAACGGAGGTTTGTTTCAATGGTGACAAGGGGTTTCGATATTCTTTTTGTGTTTGAGGAGGGCTCCTATGTTTCTGAGGGGACTTGTGTTTTTGCCAAACATTCTCTTTATCGAAGAAGCTCTGCATTTTTAACTTGGAAGTGGTTCTAGAGTTGGGGGACAGGTGGGTATTGTTGTCATTCAAGGGTTCATTTTTTGGGTTGGAAGATATAGAAGCCCTATGGTGTGTTGGAGAGCTATGTATCTTAAATTCATTAGACTTGTCTTCAATAATATTTGATAATGAGAGTGAAGCAGATAATGATGAAAGTCTGTTCGACATTGTAGTAAACTAATTTGATTTGTTCAATTTCAAAGCGACGTAAACGAATGTGATGTATCACAATTTCAATGATGAAAACTGATAAGTTGAAGAATATTCTATTGATGTAGGATGCAAACAAAAACAGATAGATTGTTATTATTTGTTTTATAAATTACAAAACCAGGATGTATATATTCAAGGGAATGGAACATCAATAAAAAAATAGAACTTTTACATTCAAGTGGTGATGATGATTTTCCGAAAAGGGGAAAAAGCAAACAACACGCAATTTGCAATGTGAAGTGCGACAAACTTCACACACTCCATATATGTACAATAGAAACGCAGCCTAGACGCCAATTTGCAGTCAGATCTATATAATGTAGGTCAGATCTATATAATGTAGGTCAGATTATATAAACTAGAGTCAATGTTAATTTTTATCTTCTGCGGGAGCTTTTGCTTCAGTAGCTATAGGCTTAGTACCACAGAAATGCTTGTAAAAATCAACTCCAAAAGTATGGATAACGGAAAGTACACCTTCTATTGCCATGCACCAGAACAAAGCTGATACTGAATTTTTTTGGCCCATTGGCATCCTCATAAGATAAGATAACGGGAAGGGTATCTTCCATGAGTAAGGCGTATCCTGTATGAACAAAAGTACTGGAGTCCTTGCATACCAAAACTTCACAAAATACATTGGCGCATTATGTATTATCATAATCAGTTTTGATATCGTATTTATATGTTTTGATTGTTCGGAACTTATCTTTTCTGAAAGCACAGTAATATCGTCGTTCAACTTGTTTAGTTTTCGATTCAATTTCGTCCATTTTGCATATTGATCTTGTGCAGATAAACCGTTTCTTTCTATTTCTACTTGTCTACGCTCTTTTGAAAGAACAGAAAGTTTTTTAATAGAGTTTTTGTCCCCTAAAAACTTTGAAGCTATCCAATTCGAACATTTTTCTCTATTAATGAGATAGGTAAAAATATATGTGATAATAGTCACAATAGTAATAGTTGCAAGTAATGGTTGCGCTTCAACCCCTAATGCGTAATTCATGAATAAGCTGTTAAGAACTTATTGTTTGTAGAATGAGTCACCACGGTTAACTTGAATTACTTGTCCCGTGAAAGTCTTAGCTAATTTATTGTGTACTGTGCCAACATGGAAATTGGAAATTTTTCTCAGGCCTCGTTGATTGAGTTGATTCTGTGATATCGAGCAAAAACAAGCACTTATTGTTAAACTGGATAGTGTTAAGCGTTGAGCTGATTACTTAATTGATAGAAACTACTGGAAAATGAGCGATTCTAGTACGAGTGATTCCAGTCAAGAAGAGCCGTGGATTGTACAGTATGTTACAGGGTTTGGGAAAGACTTTTTTGTGGAAGTGGCACCCGAATTTATTGAGGACGATTTCAATCTTACAGGTTTAAGTTCTTGCGTTCCATATTATAAAGAAGCTTTAGATTTGATTTTAGATTTGGAACCTGAAGTTTCCATAGCTCAATCTGATGTTGCTCTAATAGAACATGCTGCAGAATTACTATATGGTTTAATTCATGCTAGATACATAATAACTAAACAAGGAATGATTGCTATGGCGAAAAAATATGAAAACAACTGTTTTGGATCGTGTCCTAGGTATTACTGTGAAGGGACACATATGTTACCCATAGGAAGGTTTGATTCGCCTGGTTATGAAACAGTGAGACTATATTGTCCTAATTGTAATGATATCTATTTACCAAGCTCTTCTAGATACTTGAACACAGATGGTGCTTTTTTTGGAACAAGTTTTGCAGGACTTTTTATGAAGATGTTCCCTGAAGTAAATAAATCACACGAATTTACACAAAATCAATATCAATTAAAATTATTTGGATTCAAATTGAATGAGAAAGCTACTTGTGGTCCAAGAATGCAATGGTTAAGATCATGGCCACGTACACAAAATGACATGTATGAATACAAAAAATGTGAATTTTCAATTGCTGATGTAAAAAAATTTAAAGCAATTGATTATCAGTACGATGATCTTATCAGGGAAGAAAAGGAACATCCCACTATTATAAGATCGGAAGATGAAGGTAGTAACTCTGATGATAATAATAATGGTGACGATGACGAAGATGAAGATGACGAAGATGAAGACATGGATATAGATGACAATAGGAGGAACAATTCTAATGTTAAGAATGATCACAATAATAGTGGGGGAGAAAGCATGATGAGTATTGTTTGAAAGAAGTTAGGAAGGCGCTTTTGTATCATTTATATAGCTATTGCCTCATGATATTTCCAAAAAAGGTTATTTTTCTTTACTTGGGAAATAGATTAAGCATTTTACGTTCTCTACTAATAGATAATATACAATAATTGAAAATGATTGATTAATTGATGAAATGAATCAAAACAAAATGTAGTAAAAGGCTGGCAAATATATATTCACCAAAGGCACGTTCTGGAAGTAAACCATTAAAAAGTTTTGTATTCTCGTTTACATTCTGTAACCTCAATGCAACCGTCAAAACAAATTGGCCAACAGTAGCTGAAAAACCTGCCAAAAAAGCATTAAATGGGAAAGAACCACCAATTAAACAAAATCCAAACTGAATTATACCAACTACCACAAGAAATGCAAGGAATGTATCTATGAGTCTAAGTTTCTGCGATGATTCAAGATCACTAAGGTACTGTTTATAAGCTGATTTTATGGAATTTGTAATTTCGTCGACAAATGAAGTTGATGACTTAGCTTTGACTTTTGTTTCCACTTTGACTGGTTGTTTTTTTAGTTCCCTTTTCACGTCCTTTTTCCCCATTGTAGCGTTCTTTAGGTCTATATATTTTGTCACAATTTGCGAAGAAAGATATTATTAGTCTACGTTGAAGTTGAATTTGGTTTCAAGTTGCAAGCTTAACGCGCCTATGCATACATCGGGCGTCAAAGAATAATCCAACCAACTGCTTACAGAGAATCCAGAGAGGTTCATCCAAAACCGTAATAATAGACTCCAAGAGCTGTCATGGGTAGTTTGGAGACAAATAAAAACACAACTGAAACTAAAACCCAGACAGTACTGTCAGATGATGCTAAAAAGCAGTATATTACCCGACAACCACAATTTAGAGTTGTTCCACCTCTCAACTTTTCACCTGTTGAAAGAGATTTGTATAGATCTGGGCAGCCGTCATCTATCAATCATTCATTTTTGGAACAGTTGAAGTTAAAATCAATCATCTGGTTAGCTATCGAAGATCCACAAGATAGTTTTCTTAAATTTATTGATGAACATAATATCAATTTCTTCTACAATTTAGGTTATGATTCGATGGGCTCTAACTCATGGGATGGATTAAGTGAAAGTAGTATTAAACAGGCACTTGAGATATTACTTGATAAGAGGAATTATCCTTTACTGGTATGTTGTGGTATGGGCAGACATAGAACAGGTACAGTTATTGGATGTTTAAGGAAACTTCAAGGATGGAATTTGGCCAGTATAAGTGAAGAGTATCGTAGGTTTACAGGAATTAAAGGTGGTAGAATATTGGTAGAGCTATTAATTGAATCATTTGATGTTAATACGATAGAGATCAACCCTCAGGTTGCTCCAGAGTGGGTACTGCGATAGTGATCTATGTTTCATTGAAAGTAAAATATATTAAAAGTAGCTATGTACAGTACAGTCTATAAAAGAATTAAAGGAAGATGGAATATTAAAATGATTATGATTGATTTTTTCTACCCTTAGCTTCAAATCTTTCTTGGGCAAGTCTTACCGCCAACTGCGATTGTCTCCTTTGATTGTTACAATGTTCCCAGCCAAATATACTACCTAATAGTAAACCTCCAAATCCCCAGTTAACAGCTTTCCTCAAGGAACTATGATAGAAGAATAAAACCGATGAGAAGACGAAAAAGCATGAGAACCCAGCAAGACCAGCGTCTCTAAAACAAGGGATTTTTACTAAATTTGACATGTGAAAGTCATCAAGAGTAATAGATTTAAGTTGTTTCTTCACTTCAGCTGCATACGAAGTTCCATGTTGCTCAATACGGGCACGTTCCATAGTAGGTATATCTTGAAATTTCCCTTGGACATCCTCTAAAAAAATTGGATGATCATCTGAAGCTGCATCAGAAGTCTTTTGAGCAACATCGCCAGTATCACTGTTGCTGCTGCTACTGCTACCTCTTTTAAATGGCCACCAGCCCATAGTACCTGTATATCGAGTGCTAGCAAAGGATAGAGTGGCCAACTAACGGATCAAAAGACACCTCTTGTCCTCTTGACAACGACCAGCTTGGAGTTGAAGTTGAATTCAACTGCCGAGCCCCCTGATTTGAGATCACACATTTCGCTTGGGCCCAAATTCAAGCTTGTGGATTGTGTAAACTGATACTAAAAGTAGACATTCTTTACCCTGATAACATCTACTATTATAGCAGTTTTGTTCCCGGTTTGAAACACTCACTAGATCGAGGAGAGCCATGTCTTCTCCAAATAATACTCCGTCACATTTGCAATCGATTGCTAAACTTAGTTCCCCATTGAGTAATACTCCAGCCACAATTTCTCAGTTATCTACAATGGACAAACACAAAAACTCATCTTCTTCAACTTCCTCAATGCACCATGACTTCACAAATCCAAATGCTTTATCTTCTACTCCTAATTCAAGGAAACAGGCATTAGCATCATTGTTAAGGTCAACTTCCCCGGCTATAGAATTTGATGATGATCATGTAAATAATACAACACAGCCTAATTCAGCATATGGATCATTCGTTGACGATCCAACAATATTGAAAAATGTCTCTAAACATCTCCCTACAGATGCACATAATGCTTTGAAATTACCCTCTGGTGATATCACTAGAGATTTTTATCATTTATCACAGCCACAAACAATTAAAAGATCTAAATCATTTACAAGTCAAACAGCTGATGACAGGAGAGGTTCAATTGCTTCTCAGATGAGATTACCAGGGGGGTTTAGAAGAGAGTTTGTGCAAAATAAAAAGCAAAAATTTGGTTATACTTTATCACAACCTACAAATTTAACGAAAACATTTTTAGAATTTTTAACCATTTATGGACATTTTGCAGGTGAAGACCTTGAAGATGAAGACTTCCTTGCTTGTGATTATGATACATCAGATGGTAAAACTGATGAGGAGTCACCCTTACTGAGTTCTTCACCAGATGATTCCCAATCTAAAACTGAGAAAAAAACCTCTTCACTGAAGGCTTTCTTTTTACTTATAAAAGCTTTTGTTGGTACTGGTATTCTTTTTCTTCCTAAAGCATTCTACAATGGTGGTTTGATCTTTTCAATTGCTTTATTGGTATTTTTCTCATTCTTATCTTATTATTGTTACCTTACTCTATCACACTCCACGTCACTTTTGGGTGTTTCTTCGTTTGCTGAAATGGGTAATAAAATGTACGGTAAGCCTATGAAATCTCTGATTTTAGTTTCAATTGTTTTGACCCAAATTGGATTTGTTGCAGCTTATACAATCTTCACTGCAGAAAATTTAAAGGCGTTTATTAGAAATACATTAGGTTATGATTTTCCTTTACACTATTTTGTCATCTTTGAAACTATTTGTTTTGCTCCAATGTCACTCATAAGAAATATTACAAAACTTTCATTAGCCGCTCTTCTGGCAAATGTTTTTATTTTATGCGGTATTGCAACTATCGTGTTCTACGCTGCTAAAGATTTAATAAAATATGGACCAGCAGAGGTAAAGTACTTCAATTCATCAAATTGGTCTTTGTTTATTGGTGTTGCAATATTTGCATTTGAAGGAATTGGTTTGATCATACCTGTACAACAATCCATGAAATATCCGCAGGATTTCCCTAAAGTTTTACTTGCTGTTATTTCAATATGCTGCTTCTTATTTATTGGTATAGGTTGGCTATGCTACCAAACTTATGGCGACGACATCCAAACAATGGTAATATTGAATTTACCTCAAGACTCATATGCTGTTATCTCAATCCAATTTTTCTATGCACTTGCCATAATGCTTTCTGTTCCTCTTCAATTACTTCCAGCTATAAGGTTAATGGAATCAAGAATTTTTAAAAGATTACCTAGTGGTAAAGTTGATAATAAAATAAAATGGTATAAGAACATTTTCAGAATAGTCGTTACTTTAATTACTACCACCATTGCTTACTTTGGATCTGCAAATCTTGATCTTTTTGTCTCTTTTATTGGTTCATTTGCTTGCATCCCATTAGTCTACATGTATCCACCAATGATTCATGTCAGAGCAACTAATCACAATATCTGCATAAAATTATTAGATTGGTCTATAATTGTTGTTGGAGGATTTGCCCTTGTATTTACTACAGCACTTTTATTTATATAGCATACATAGGTAGACCTTATTATCAGCAAGTGTACAACTACTTGAATATTCCTTGCGTGTTAGATATCTAGAATTACGTAATCTCGCGTATAAAACTTATAGCACCAATTCATAGACTCGAAGTGGAAGGCCGTAAATTCAAACTGTTCCCACTCGTTGGACCTAGTTGTTGTACATCATAATACCATACAAAAATGGCAAGATCATTTTATAACGATGAAGAGCAAGAATTTGCTACACCGGGTCTTCCTGCTGTTTCATATGAACATGTTCAAAAGGAACCAATTTCCCCTACCACTGAACTACAAATAAACAGGAATGGTAATCTTATAACATCAGCACCTGCATTAGAATCTTTCGTTTCCAAGATTAGAGAAACAACTGTTGACTATTATCAAAGAACATCAGATAAATTGGACTACATCTTTGGTACAGGTAAGGCACATATGGCAATGACTGTTGATAGAATCGCTGAGTTCAAGGATGAAAAGGAAGATTTATTACCAAATATTTGTGGTGTATTTACTGCCACTCTAATAGGTTCAATTATGACCAGAACTCGGATTTGGCCTGTAAGATTCATTGTTCCAACTACCTTTGGTGTTGTAGCTCTCAAATATGCGCTACCAGGAACGTATAACAACATTGCAAATGCTATGGGAAATGTTTACCTCAACATAGAAGAAAAGAAATTTCCTGAATTCAAAAACACTAGAACTCAGTTTTCTGAGAATTATTATAAGGTATTAAATAATGCTTGTGAATTGAAGAAAAATGCTTGGAATTCACTTGTTAGTGAAGTTGCCACAGCAAGAAAAACTCTTTCAGAAATAAAAAAGGATTAGACTAATTTCAATTAGATAACACTGTTGCTATCTCTTGAAGAATCTTTCAAAAATTTAAACTTATTATACATGACCTAAATACAGCTTTCTATAAATACTCAATTCGATCTGAATATTGATCCAAGGTCAACAAATCTTCGACCATTGACATCAAGATATTTCTTTACAACATTACTGTAGACTTTAAACTGACCACGATTTTGTTCTGATAATGCGTCAATTTCTCCCTGATTATAACCCTTAAAGTTTTCTGGTAAAGATAATGGTTTAAGTTGTTGTTTCTTTGCCTTATCAACATCAAATAGGCTCTGTAAATATATTAGTTGATTGTATATCATCTTATTGTTATATTTGATGGACATAACACCCTTACATTCATGTGCGGTACCGTTGGAACCAATACATCTTTTACCATAAACACTAACTTCACGTGTCTGTAAACCACAATCACTACAAATTAACCAACATCTGTAATATTCATCCAATTCTTTCCTTATGAAAAGCTCAACTTGCGAAGAAATTGATAGTATAGGGAATAAAGTTTCACATTTCTTACATTTGACACCGTGAAATGATATCATGTATTTATCACTAGATTGGATTCCCCCAAAAGTAAACTCTTCATTGCAATTATGACATTTTAGACTAAAATCTTTCATGTCTCTAAATCTTTCACTATCTGGAATTGTCGATTCTAATGGCTGTAATTCATTCTGCTTGATAATATCTCTAGCTTTTGCTTCAAATTTATTAGATTCAAGTCCTAAGGAATCAGCCAGTTTGACGATGTCATAACCTTCCACTCTAGTTAATAATCTATCAATTGGATTAAACAATTGCTTTTCAGAATAATATTTAATGTCTGGTTTATAATCCGAATTAACTACCTCAACTAATGCACGAGCACGACTAGCAACAGAAGAGGCATTTGAATCACTACACTCTTCGCCAGGTTCTCCTGATGTAATCACAAATGTAATAACACTACCAGCTTTGATAATTTTACCCTGTTTTTGCAATCTCAAAGCAACTTGAACGGATGGCATACTTTTTCCACCTGGATACTTGCTAGGGTCTTTAGAAAGTTTGGTATTGATACGTAATTTATGCATTGGAATTTTGTTTTCTTTAAACTCATCTTTCACTGTCTCCAGTTTACTGTAAATAGCATTTAGTGCCTCTTGTGGGTCAGAGCTTTCTAAAATTTCATTAAGTACATACTCTGAAAGTTCTTTTGAAAGAGGACAATATTCACGTCTCTTCATATCCAAACCTTTAACTTCCAAAACGGAAACTTCCTCACCTTTCTTATCAAGAGTTGTGTTTAATGCAGCATATTTTTTCTTAGAATGAAGCAACAACCTTTTGAAGACATTATCAATGTCAATTTCCAAAAGTCTATACCTTTCATTAACTTTGGCTTTGAAACTATCACCAATCTTTATTGCGTCTCGGTAATTATCGCATCTCGTATCAATCATAACAGAATCAGTATCACCATAAACAACAGTAAGACCTAAACTTTCAGCAAGTTGTCTTGTATCCATCAAAATTTCTCTACCTTTGTTGGTAACTAACATAGCAAGCGGTTTCGCATAGAATCTGGAATTGACGTAACCTAAACAACCATACATCGAATTAGCTGTAACTTTCAATGCTAATTGTTTGATATCTAGTTGAGCTTTTTCAACCGGAGATAATTTTGGATCTTTCATAAAATTTTTGACGTCCCTACGTCTACTAACCAATTGTTGTAACAACTTAGGTAAAACACCAATTTCCTTCTGTTTTGGAAGTTTAGGAAGTTCATCGTTTTGTAGTTTTGATCTTTCAATGGTCGTAAAACAAATATTATATTCCTGAATAATAGATGGGTATAAGGAATTAAAATCCATAACTAAAATATAATTTTTGTGAAGACCTTTTTCAGGTTCAAAAACCAAACCACCTTGATACTTTGCCTTTTTGTTACTAACCGTATTTCCTTCATCATTATCATCATTGGCTTCCTCTGCTTCCTTAGCTTGTTGTAATTTCTGAGCACGAGTTTCTCTATCAGGAACAATGTATCCCTCTCTTTCAAATTCATGAAGCAAAATATACTCATTTCTACCAGCTCGTGTACCTCCTAAAGTATGCGACCATGCATTACCAGCCAAATTAGTCAATTGCTTTGAAATAGATAGTATCTGCATAGCAAATGCAGTTTTGGCAATGATTTTCACTGCTTTCCTATTTTCAGCCAATGATGTTAAAAGTTTATTAGCGTCTTCACCAACTATCGGGTTTGCCAAATTTACCTCCATAGGAGCATATTTGTCTCTACAAACAACTTCATACATTTCACTCAACTCCCAATTTTGACATTTGGGTGTTAAACTTTGTCCCATATCGTTTGATATATCACAAAGCAATCGACCCGCTAGCATCTCACGTATGATGAAAGAATTATACCGACCATTGGACCTATTGAATTTCTCATTGAATTGTTTCTTTGAACGGCGACCCATATTTGACCATTGTTGGATATTGAGATCTTTCATTCTGTGGAGCAAAACATCTAAAGTAACACCTTCTAGTCTATGACCAATAAAGACGTCCGGGTCGTATTTTTTCACTAGACCTACCAAACAATTTAATAGTGTCTTTTCATTAGTTAAACCACGTAAAGGTATTCCTTTCTTTTCTGCCAACTTTGTAAGACCAACAGGTAGAATTGTAGAACCTCCCACAGGTCTAGCTAAAGTTATTTCTTCTGTGGGTTCCAAATCTGCAGATAATGGAACATCTTGTGGCAAATCTTTGTATAGTGCTAAAGATACAGAACCAACCTCTTGTCTGGAGGTTTTAGGATTTAAGTACGGTTGCAGGTTGATTGATAAAACATTTAAAGAAGGGGGTGGATCTTTCATAAATGGATTAGGAGTGATATCATTTGGTGAGTTGACTGATATTTCAATGTTACAATGAGACACATTATGTAAATTGGTGATCTCATTACCATTAATAGTTAACCAGCAAGGACCCATTATCTGCCTCTGTCTAACGAAAGATTCAAAAATGGATGTTCCTGTACCAAATACAGCTTCAAAAGTCTCGCCTGAAAGATTCGATGGTAGTTGTACTCCTTGTGATTTTGGTGTGTTGTAGGGCAATAAAACCTTGAGATAATTGGCCTTTTTTGGAATCTGATAATGTTCAAATGCATATTTCATAGTTTGTGATTTTGCCTTGATTAAATCCAATCCAAATTTATCCATAAGCAAGGGAACAATCTCTTCGTGAACTTCATTAGGATTACGACGTTTATTTGACTCATCGCCATCTGATGGTAAATCCTCATCTCTTTTACTTGGTTCTATCACTGTATCATTTGGTTCATTTTCATCAAATTTTCTTGGAAGGAAATATAGCTCTCTGTTGATACCATTGACTTGAAGCATACCTGAAACAATTTTGTTCTCGGGAGTCTTGATTTTACCAAAGAGAAGTAGGGAGGACTCTAATTCAATGTAGTCCATCCAAAACATTTGTATTTCACTGTCACCGTCATCGTCCTTGATAATGGCATCTTGTGCATCGATCTTTTCAAATGTGATGTTGGAGATACCAGACATATTAGCTATTTTGCTTGGTGAAGATAACAATGTTTCATCTCTAGTGTCCTTCACTGGCGAAGAGTCTATAGTGTTGATTGGATTTGAGGAATTCAGGTTTATAGATCTGTCAACGTTGACTATTGTTCTCTTTCTTCTTGAAACAATCAAGTCATCGTCATCGGAATCATCATCATCCTTTTCAACTGCAGTTGAAGATCTTTCCGCTTCTGCATTAGACACATCGACAGAAACATCATCTAACTCATCTAATATGTTGAGTGTAGAGCTACCGTTATTCGGTCTAATGGGAGAAGATGGTGCTTCATAAGTAGAATTGCCAAATTGTTGAGCGGTAAAGAATGAGGTTGTATCATTAGATGTCACTTTTTGTCTTTTAGCTACTGGAGATATATTGTCAAAAGATTTATTGATACTTCCAGGTGTATGGACCTTTTTTGTTGTAGGTGTTGATGTTTTCAATGAGGAGAATGGGTCTTTTCTTTTCAGTGGTTTCTCTGGTTTCTTCTTCATATTTGCGGTAGCCATATTTGTAAAATCAGATAAAATATCATTCAAAACTCCAGGATTTGAGTCTTTTTTCCTGTTTTTTAATTTCTGGTCCAAACTCACTTTTTGTTTGGTATTGAAGAAAGTATCAATCGCTTTACCCTTGGAAGCTGATTCTTTGAACATCTTAACTTTTTTCAAAGTTTTGGGATCGCTTTCTTTTTCCAATTCATCATCTGAAGCGTACGCCACATGCTGATCTTCCCATTCATCAGCACCTGTTTCAGCATAACCTTCTCCATGATCATCAACTATGAAATCGTCGTGCAGAACTCTATCTCTTTTATGCTTTCTGTACTGAAGTTCATCAACTTCATCGTAAATATTTATGTTTTCTTCATCGTCAGAATCAAGAAGTTTTCCGCTTCTGGCAGCTCTTAAACGTGCCAGCTTGTCTGCTCTAGATGACATTCCTGCTTTTGTAAATTGCAGAATTGAAGATAAAGAAAGGTTGAGAAACACGTTAATTTGGATGTTGAAATTTAGTTCCATATACGCGTTTGAAATTTGAGATTTTAGACGCGTCAAATTGTTACAATATCTTATTATAAATTAACAAACGAAATGTTCTTCTCTAGAAAAAAAACTATCATAATACAGCTGATGATCTAATTTGGAATGATGGTACAAGCAAATGTCCAGGAGGCACAAAATTAGATAGGTTCATACTGATGGCAATTTCTTAAAATGAAAGAAGACGACAAGAAACACAACTAGGTTGTACTTCTAAACAACAGATAGAATCAATAAACCACTAAAGTTCAAACTCTCCTGGTAGTCGTCGTTGTTAGAAAATTCTCAGAATCGTTCTTGGGCGACACCAATTCGTAAGCTGAAAAAGAAGATCAGATTTTGCTCTCACCAAATTTGGCAATTTCAGAGACGCAAAAAAAGCGGGGCGCAACAACAGGCCCGGTACTTATTGTCGATCTTGATACATAGTAGGGACCAAATACCGTCACCTGCACAAACATGCTCTATCACCAACACAAATGTCATTTGCTACGGAGAACAATGAATTTAACCAAAAACTGGAGAATGAATGGATGATGAATGAACAAAAAGAGACTTTAGCTGATATAAACAAGTTGGGTACTTTGACTAACAGATTTGTGAGGGACATTGCCAAACTGAAACAATATGAAACAATTATAGGAACACAACAAGATTCTCAAAGGCTACGATCTGAGGCTTTGCATCTTCTCAGTGATTTAGGAAATACATTATACGGATTGAATGAAAAATTGGAACAAATAAATTTAACTATTGAGCAAAAAGTTGACAGTCACTCACAAGCTCCTTTAAAAAAAGTGATGGATTACGTAGCAAACCAAATGAAACAAGCTGAAGATCAGTTTTTCAGTACACAGCAGAAATATCATGCAAAATCTCAACTACATTCATTGGATTCCAATTTTGATGAAAACACTTTGCATGAAACATCCTTACAAGACAACACATTATCACAGGAATTAGACAAACAACCACTGCTTCAACAGAAGAGTATTCAAGAGCTAGAAAATCCCTATCTACCTCAAATTCATGCTGAATTGGTACAGCAAAGAGAGTCTGCTATTACAAATATTTCACAAGGAGTTCAAGATATCAATGCCATATTTCGTGATCTGGATCATCTTGTAACACAACAAGGTGCTCAAATAGACACTATTGAAAACAATATAGATAATTATGCATCTAACAACCAGCTAGCAAACCGAGAGTTGATGAAAGCAGAAGAATATCAAAGAAAAAAAGGCAAGTGGTGTTTTATCATTTTAGTTGTTCTTATTATTGTTATTCTTCTTCTTGTAGCACTAATGAGCTGAAAAAGCTTCTCAGATCAGTTTCCAACAATACACCCTTACACACGGAAAAATACATAAGATTAGTAAATCATGAAGAATATACCCCAAAAAGAAGATAGCTTAATGTTCTATTTAAATAATATATTACACAGAATACATATATCTCGATTTTATCTTCTGTTACATCTATTGTAATGCATGGAACTATGTTTTGATGCTTTTTTTTGTAATTTTTTTCTTTTTCATGAATGAATATTGTGAAATGATTTATCTGGGTCTAATTTATCCACCTTTTCTAGTTTGCTCAATCTTCTCCCAAGCTTTATCTACAATTTTTTTGATATTAGCTAGGCGCTCTTCTGCTTGTTTGGTACCATCGCCATCAATAATTTTGACATCAGTAGATTTAAAAGGTTTCATTATCTTTATGTGAGTGTCAGCAATTTTGATGTTGCCAGAATCATCTAACGATATCGTATCAACGGGTACGCTTTTAAACAAGTAGTGTAGTATTCTCATTCCTTCTTCAGATACTTTTTTACCCTTGACAATTTTACGTATTTTGAATTCATTCTCCTGTTTGGTAATCACTTTACTCCCCTGACGTATGTTCTTAGCTAATGAATCAGTGGGTATATGGTGAGGTGCGTTGACTTTCACAGCAAACTTTTGATTAACATCACGACTATCTCTTGCTTTAGGTTTGCTGAGTAATATAATATTTGCAATAAAGTCAACACTGATAGATATAACAGTGGCATCAGATGTGAACGTATTGTCGGCCGACGCAAAATCATGTTGAGCCTGTGCTGATTGTTTGTTGGTAGATGGTGGTGGAGTTTTGATGATGGTAATCACAGAATGAGGTAAATAGCTATGGACCTTTCCATACACTAAAGTATCATTTTTGGTAATTATTTTTACTCTGCAAGAAATAGTGATCGATTGTGTTAGTATTCGAACCAGTATTAATGTTTGAGAAACTGAAAAATAGGTAAGTTATATCGTTAAAGATCGTTTGATTTTCCGATCTCAAAAGGAACATACTGTAATCCAACGACATCATCGATGAGAAGCATATCGAGTTTGAGCTCGTGTTGTAAACTTTAAAGAAAGCGGAAACGATTAATCGGTAAGTACCTTCTTCTGGCGACAGAATCTGAGAAATTTCGTCAACTTCGAGGTAGCAGCTTCATGCATGAGATCGAAACCTTTCAAAACGTTCTGATCTATTTCTGATTGAGCAATCATGTAGCCATATCTTCGAAATCCCACACATCTTAAAAGGAATACATTTGCAAATATCTAGCTGTATTATAATGTTGAAGTCGTTTTGTTGTATACATACACGTCGGCGAGTTGGGTTGGGTATAGGAAGCAGTGTAGAAAATAGCCGATCGACGCGGGGCTCTATTAAGATGGTTTTCTTGATGAAGAAAGGTCAAAATGATATATGTAACTAATTTTCTTCCTCAACAAAGGACATAACAGGTAATCGATTGGTAGAGCCATTGAAAAGAATTGGCAAACCAATATGGACTCTGAGATTCATGAAAAAGGTGGAAGGAATCCAATTGTTACTTTTGGAAATGAAAGCACACCATCTAACCAAGAATTGTTTACAATAAGTGAAAATGTTGATCTTCTTGATCTTAGCGATGGTGTTGAATTACGACCTAACGTGAAACATGATTTATATGAAGAATGTAGAGAAGCCATGAAAGAGTCTGCCGATCCTGACGATGAAATTAATGGTGCTGATATAGATGATTATTCCGAACCTATAATTGATAAAAATGAAATGGTCGAAACATCGGACGATCAAGATATATTAGGATCTCCACATTCAAGTTTTTCATTTGAAGATACATGTGATCAAGAAATAGATGGATTGACCAATTTCAATATTATTTTAGAGTATCCTGAATTAAATTTGGAGAAGACTCAAATACTTTCGTTTACGGAAGAAATTAATGATTGGTTCTGTGCAAGAGACTTACAGCAATTGAAGTCTATTGCCCAAATTTCCAAAAATATTGGAACTTCCAGTTTGGATTCTATAGGTAAAAACTTGAATCATTTGTTGAATAATATTGAAGTAGTTCACAATGTTGATGGTAAGATTCTTGAAAATATTATACAACTGACATACATAGCAATGGGTTGTTTCAATCATTCAAAATCGGAAATAGAACTTACTGAAAAAATGAAACTAAACTGTAAAAAAGTTTTAGAGATTGATGGTCTCATTGAGCTTTTGATTGATATCGTCAAATTCACCTTGTTAAAGCTGTCAGATGCTAACAACCTTCAATTACAAATTAATGTTAAGAAAGTCAAATCTTTATCAAGTTTGTTGTTTCATTCTATGACTGTTTTATTTATTGTTCTTGTATCATCTAACACAACTGAATGTCTTGATTATGAAGAAAAACGAAAGTTAAACGAAATCATCGATAACAAGAAACTTTTGGTTTGCCTTCTTGAGGGAATAAATAAATGGAGATGGATTTTGAATGCAACTGATGTAAAAGATCCTGCATTAATACTAGAGTCGATGGGATCTAAAGTGCCAGATTTTGACAAATTTCATCATTTGATCATTACTTCTTTTCGTATTCGGAATGTCATAATGTTATTGAACCAGTTGATTTTATTTCAGTTTGGAAATCTTCAACATCTCAAATCCACTAAGGAATTTTTGAAGTTTAAATTTGAAAAAACAGAGGTGAAAAATGAAGATTGCAAGTCCACAGAATACTCCATTTCTGCGCTTGACTATAAATATTATGTAAATGAACTTACATCTCGTTATCCTACATATACCCCACCAAAATACGAGATTACGGAGGTTCAAGAAATGCTGGCATCAAATGACAACACAGATAAATATTCAGATTTGATAAATGTGGAATCATTACTAATTAACCAACATCAACATTTGAAGAGCAAAAAAGATAATTTGACAAATATGGTCAATGATCCACCTGATATTCATATTGCTACCCCTATGCCTTCACCTACATTGACTCCACAACATACTGGAAATACAAAGAATTTTTCCAGTATATCAGAGTTTGAACATGGATCTAATGAAATAAAGAAGAAGCTGTATATAACACAATCTAATTTTCCCAATGTATACCCATCTTCTGAGACAGCACCTAGAAGTATTCATGAAGCAGCTGATATTTTATTTCATCATATAAGGGAAAGTGTAAGTGATCAGCAGTTTACTTCAGTATTTGAAGATTTCATCAAAGTTGAAAAAGGTATAAAGGAATTTAATAAGGATGTCAATGACAAATTTAAATATGAGGAGAAGAATAATTTAGAGAATCCAATGTTTCAAGATGAAATTAGAAGTTTACAATATGTTGAGAGATTTTATGAAGAAGGATTACCATATTTCAATTCATTAATTTATGTGTTACTTCAAATGTTGGTTTCGAATATAATACCAAGTCAACAAAGTTCAGATGGTAAAAGTAGACAACGTACACCATCAAACTCTAAATATAATCAAGATAATAAACCATATATCAGTTCCAAACTCACAGAATTTGAGAAACAAAAGTTGGAGATAATTAAATTGAAGGAGACATTATTAAAGAGTTCATCATCAATTATTTTGATGTTACAAAAATGGTTTAAAGTATCCCATATTTTGAAATTTGAATTTTTTACGACATTATTATTTGATCAAGAATTTTTAATCTATTTATTCAGATATTTGGATAGCAATAAGATTCAAACATATGCTGGTAAAAATGTTGATATTAAAGATCCCGACAATTTAATAAATAATCGAATTGTTTATTGTGATTATCAAGTATTATATCATTTGGAAGACTATAATTTCTTCATTAAATGTTTAAAGCTTTCTAGGAATCCAGTCAAAGAAATTTTTCAAATGAGTGAAGCAGAGGAAATTGAAGAATTTAATTCTATATTTGATAAGAATGATGAAGATGATGATGAGAATAATAGTAATGGTAATAACAATAATAATAATAAGATCAATCCATTATCATTTATTTTACCATTTGTACCACATGAAAAAATTGTTAAAATCAATAATCCAAATAAAAGATGTTGTATATCAATTTCCAATTTATTACAATCAATGTATTATATTATAAGTCATTTCAAGATTCAAAGAATTTATAAATTAATAGGAGTTCGACCATCAGAAATATTAAGGTTTTATTTGACATTACATAATAAGATTTTTTATAAACCAATTTTGAAAACAATTAAATTGATGTCACCATTTATTGGTAAGAAATGGAGGGCAAATAATATGGATTTAATTTCATATGTTTATTTATTTTACAAGATTGAATTAAAGGATCCATGGTTAAATAATTTTTTCAATGTAGGAATTGAAGAGAATACAAAGCGAGGATTTGATAATGAAGTTTCATTAAGATCATTAATTAAATTTTATAATTTTAAGAATTATAGAGAATCAATTGAAAGATATGGATATAAAATTGATTGTATTGAATTTTTGAATGAAGTTGAAAAGATTAAAGGAGATTTTTTCACAAAGGAATGTGAAGAAATTGAATAAATTAATTAATTTTCTAATAAAACTGATAAATTAATTAAATTTTGATTATTTGATAATTTAAGTAATTTAATAAATTCAATCATTTTAATTTCAAAATTAATTACAATTTCAGTACTTAATTTTTTAAATAATGAATTAATTTTTTCTAAATTTAATGATTGATTTAAATTTGAAATTAAATTTAAAAATTCATTATTTAAAATTATGAAATTTTCAATGATTAAAATTAAACTGTATAATGATTGATTAATTTGATTTGTAAAAAGAATTGAATTTGAAATTGAAAAAATAAAATTTTTATGTAATTGAATTAATTGTTGTAAATTTGGATAATTATTAGAATTATTAATAATTAATTTATTATTTATAATTTCATTTGAATTTAAATTTGAAGAATTTAATGAATCAATAAAATTATTAAAATTTAATGATAAAATATTATTTTCAATAAATGAAAATATTAAATTTATAAATGAAATGAATTGAAGTTTCATTAAATCAAATTTACGTTTAAATTTTTTAATTTTTTCAAATTTTAAATTAAATTTATTAATAATTGAAGATTTTTTCCAAATTGTATCTAAATTTGATTTAATTTTTAAAAATTTGAATAAAAAATTGAAAATTTTTAAATATTCTTTATAATCTTTATTAATTAAATAATCAATTTGAGGTTTTAATTTAAAATCTAATGTAAAATAATCCCAAGCTGATAAATTAGTTGAATTTAATTTTAAATTTAATAATCTTGCATCAATACGTGAATAATCATTTTTTGACCAATTATGAATTAATGATGAAGATTCAATTGATTCTTGAACAATTGTAATCAGTTGATTACCCCAAATTGATGAAGGATTTTTAGATAAAATATTTTTAGAATTGACAATTATGTTATTAATAAAATCACCAGATTTTAATAATAGTATATTATTCAAATGTGAAATTTCAGATAAAAAATCTGGAATTAGTAAATCATTTAAACGTGATTGGATTATATTATGAATTTTGGAAACATCTTGTTCATTAAGTATTGAAATATTTAAATTATTTCTATATAATGAATCACACCATTTATGATCATTAATGAAATTTTTAAGATAATAAATTGAATAACCAGAATGAAATAAATAATTAGCAATATTTGAGTTAATAAATGATGGAATATTTTCAATAATTTGTTGAAAATAAATTGAATCTTGAATTATATAAAAATTTTCATTTTTTGATAAATTTGATAATTGACCAAGAAGAAACCAATTTTTAGTAATTTCAATATAAGGAGCAGTAACTATATCTAAATAAGAAATTGATATTGAATTTATTATTGGATCTGAATAAAGGGAAGAATTGTATAATAATGATAAAAATTGTGAAGTTGATAAAATTTTCAAATTTAAATGTAACCAATAAATATGTTTTAAACGAGAATTCCAATCTATTAAATTATTTTGAAGTGATAAGAATGAATTTATTTTATTATTTGAATTTATGTATAAATTATTAATAAAAGCATGAAAATCTACCAAAGTTTGACGAACACAAGTGTAAAAAGCTGTTTCTGTTGCAGATAATGTATTTAATTGATCAGCAGATAATAACAATTTTTTTGCAATCAATGCAATTGTTGAGAATTGAGCAATAAAATCTAGTTGACCATTAGAGAGTGAAGTTGTATCACAACGGAGATGAATAGTAAGGTTATGTGTGGCTGGTGTGGCTGGTGTGGCTTGAGAGGGTATTGGTGATGAGGCTGGTGCATGTGATGATGATAATTCCGCTTTCGCGTTGTCCTTGTTCCTTTCTTCGTTGTTGTTGTTTTTGTTGTTGTTGTTGTTGTCAAGGTTTTGGTGCGAAGAAATACTGTTAGTAGGGAGTGCAGATGGCAATTGAAAGACGAATGACGGTGTGTCGGCACCAAGGAATGTGTAGCGGAGGTCCTGTACTAGTGTGTGTTCCATGGTTGCGGATAGCGGGTGTGTGTTTGTGCAGAAGGACGTGACGTGACGTGACGTGGTGCTGTATTCGTGCTGTGTCGTGACGCTGAGTAGAGCGGGACTGTCAGTTTGTCTCACATTATAGAAGTTGAGAAACTGCAAAAAAAGAAGGAAACGAAAAACGGGCGGACGAAAGAAACGGGGGCTCGTGTGGGGGGCTCGGCTCGGCTCGGCTCGGCTCAGTTCGGCTCAGCTTTTATTGGGAACTTGGTGGGAGAGAATTTGAGTTTCTCTTTCGTTTCTCTTTCTCTGCAGGAGTGACGCGTGGCGGAGAAGCGGGCGCGTAAAGCGGGGGGCGGGGGAGGGAAAGTTTC